>CM012438.1:4356208-4484911 GCA_003999625.1 Oryzias javanicus
TGAAAAAAAAATGCAATTTACAAACAGGCAGGTCAGATAACTTGTATTGAACATATAAGCTCAAAAATTGTGGTTTCATCATAAAATTGAAAAAGAAAAAAAAGTTGAAATAGTATTGCAAATATGTTTGTTTGAAAACCAAAAGTACTGCATTAGCAATGGGATTGATACATCAGAACAAAATATCCAGAATTATTTCTGAGAACTTCACAATTATTCATAAAAAATAAAAAAACAAGCAAAAGTGTTTGCTTTTGGCTTTCTTTTTTTTTTTGGTTACATGATGAGACAGAACGAGTAACTGTTTTAGTTCTTCTGTGATGATGATTTTATTGTATGTAAACTAAATGTTTTAACCTTTTTGTTAGTTTGATATTTATAGTAATTTAAATTTCTGCGTCTGCATCATTCTTCATTTTCACCCTCAGTAAATGCAGCGATGATCAGCTGTAATATTGATTTAAATACTTGATCATATTGACATGCAGCAGAACAGAAAGTAAGTCCGAGTATAATCTGACCTTATTTGGTTATTATTCAACAAACTGAACTTATCGATCAATTTTTATTTTTATTAAAAGACATTTTACATGTGTTGCAGCTCAGAGATTTACAATGACAAAATTAAATACAAAAAGGAGAAAAATTCAGACCAACATCCATTTGCTTCTGGAATCTTAAACCAGCAGTAGATCAACCACAGATCATCACACAGAACCCACCAGAACAGACAGTAACAGGTCCTACAGCGGCGAGGCTGCATGCTGGACCGGAACCGCTTCAACAAGAGCAAATATAAACACGACTAAACCAGCAAATGCCGATACAAAAGATCTCACGTGGAAACCAAAACACAAACATATAAAAGCTGTGCGTCATAAATTTAGCTTCACGCTCTTCCCAGTCACGCACGCGCTCAAATCTCCACACCTGTCAACTCAACAGTTACAAACACAGGAATTTTACAGCTTTTTATTTCACTGCGGAAACCTTTTTTTTTTTTTTTTTTTTTTTTTTTTAATTTTTTTTTACCTACGGTGCGCATTAATTAAAACCGCGCGGTAATGAAGGTTGACGCGGACAGTACGTGAAAGTAAAGTTAAATGAAAAAAGCCGCAGTATTATATGAGTGGGCGGGTCTCAGTCACAGTGCTGCGTGAATGGATCCTTTCCTTGTGACGCCATTGAGAATCAAAGATCCTTGTGGGAAGAGATGGTCACTCTTTATAAAAACAAAAAATATATAAACTAACGACAAAAGTGCTAATTTTGTCACATCCTGGCGTGCCATTGTCTTTCCCTCC
This sequence comes from Oryzias javanicus, assembly GCA_003999625.1. NCBI lineage: Eukaryota > Metazoa > Chordata > Actinopteri > Beloniformes > Adrianichthyidae > Oryzias > Oryzias javanicus. The sequence goes on from CM012438.1 coordinate 4,357,513, forward strand.
GCGTGCCAGCTTTGACACGCGTGTCCTTGGTTGCCGGCCCCTTATCTAGATTTTCCAAATCAGGAAAAAAAAAAAAAGAAGCAACCCCTTATAGAACCGAAGACGTCAAACAAACCCCGCCCTCCAAGCGGCGTTTGATTAAACGAAGGAGCTTCAAACCCAGAAATGGACCAAAGTTCGCGAGGAATGGGTGTTGTGCCAAAAATACGACGCTTTTCTATTTTTTTAGGTTTAATTCCCTTGTCACATCGTGTCCTTGTTGATAAAAACAATCCGTTTACTTATATCTTTTGGGAAAAAAGTAATAACTGCGATTTTTGGCGCCTCTATCTGAGCTGCAAGGAGATTGGCTGTTATTCCGGAAGAGTAGCTGGTCACGTGAGCTGAAGCAAACAGCTCGTAAGCTAACTGGGTCCCGGGTGAGTTTTGAGCGATTCGTTTCTGCGGGATGAGTTCAGGTCAGTAATTCTTCATTTTTGCTCATTTAGTTTAAACATTTCTATATTTCAACCCTAACTTTAGTTTTTTATACTTTTGCTCAGAGTTTTCTTTAAAAATAGTTTTTATTTTTAGTTTATTAGAGAGGAGGCGTGGTTTTATGATTGACAGATGTTGCGGTGGACTCTGGGAACAGAACTCAAATGTTTAACTCCCGTTTTAGCGCTAGCATAAACTCTATTTTCTGGTTTGCGCTGTAACCTGTTCTAACATTCTATGGGAGTCCTCTTGTTGGGACCACAAGCCACAATTTCCCAAGCTCTATAAACAAAATTTTGACCTTCGAATGATAGAGCTCCCCATTCTTAGCATAAAAATTGTTTAAACGGGCAAATAGACTTAAAATTAAGCAAGTTATTAATATTTTTATGTAAATTAAATTCATATTTTTTTAATTAACACACAAATATGCTAAAATAACAAATATTAGCATATTTAACTGATTAGCAAATAAATATAAAGTTTGTGTCTTTTTAAGTGCTTCTTCTTACCTATTTTTGCTCTAAACACCATCAATTTGTCACAGGACATTTTTCAAGTGTTTTGGCAATTTTTAAATATTTTTTTAGATGATTTTTCAATTTATTTTATTGCATTCTTTCTGTCTGCTGAGTGCAGTGTATTACTCTGTATCAATGGCTTAAGTCTGTGTGCGCTTCTCACCGAGGTCTCAATGTGACGTGAGGAACTCTGGTCTGAAACGACAAATGCCGTGAATTTCATTAAGTTTCCTCAATGTTTAGGAGGAGGATTTAGGACAAGAATCACCTTGTAGATTTCAGGAAGTTTTGAAATTGATCCAACGTCAAGAGAAAGCTGCCGTTGAGTCACAAATGTCCACTAAATCCTCTGTACTTTGCTGTGAATCAAAATCAAAGTATACGCTATCCCAGCATGCACCGCGTACGTTTTGCAATGTGGAAACAAAGTTCTTCAATGTCAAAGTGAACAAGCGTGAAGCGTTTTGTGCAGTGACACCCTTGGCAGTATCTACGGCTCTCATCTTTTTTCTTTAAGTATTAAACTTTTTCTTTTAAATTTTACTTTAGAAATTTCCATTGGTAAAAAGTACTACAAACATATATATTAGAATCTTTTCTGTCAATTCCAGTAATTTAATTAAAAACATTCCAAAATGTCCTCACATTTATATCTCTAATTATTGTGATTTTTAATGTTAAAAACAAGAGAATTTCCTCATTTACCCTCCCGCTCTCTTTGGGGTCCAGATGACTCCAACCATATATTGATTGTGGATTCCTTCCATGACAAAGGTGGACAGGACACATTTCATGTCTTCCATGGACATTAGTGAAACTCAAAAATCAAAGATAAAAAGAAGTTTAGCGCACTGTCTTGTGGGGTCCAGATGACCCCACTTTTAGTGTAAACAAGCTGAGAGCGGAAGGGTTACATTATTTTGTCTTATCAAGTTCACAGGTCTGATTAGCTTGTCGTTGACTTGTACACATTGACTCTTGTCGATTTTATTTTTTAGAACAAATACTACTTTAAGTGTTTGTTGGAAATTGCTGTTTAAAAACTTTTCATATTATTAAGGTTGATGATGCAATATCATTTCACCTCTGTGTGGATAAATGATAAGACATTCATAAAAGAGCAAAAGCAGTCAATTTCTCGTACGGCAGGCGGTAAGCGTTGGAGGATCTTCAGAGATTATAAGCTATTGGTTCGCTGAAAAACAGAATGAGAATAATTAGTCACGCCCCTTTCCTCATTTATGGAACATCTGAGTTGAGCGGAGTTAACACCTGCCAATATAGTGGCTACTATTAGCTGACAATCTAGGCTTCGAGAGTAGACGTCTATGGGTGACATCAGATGATCCGTCTAGTTATATATTTCTATGGTTTTTTACATTCACGTGTTTAATATTTACAGCAACAATGAAAGTCAGACTTGGTGATATTTTCAGGCAGTTCATTGAGTTGTTTTGGGACATTTAGGTTGAACAAAGATTTGATTCTGATCCAGATTTAAACTCAGTTTGTGGTTTCAGAACATTTAAACTCACTCTTTCTATGCCAACAAACTCCTTGTTTTGTGTCTTTTATCTGCTGATTCTTCACACATTTTCAAATTCACTGTTTCATTTCTCTGTTCATTTAATTCACATTGAAGCAGAAAAACAGAAGTGTCTGGTTCCTGAGGTTCTGGGGTTCTGGTGGTGACAGTTGCTGCCATGTTGTGTTGTTGTGGGTCTTTAACAGTCAGACAGAACATTTTCAAACACACACTCATTTCTACACACAACATTAAAGGAGATTTGAACAACCAGACAGCAGATGTGTGACATGGTGAGAGTTCAGCTGCAGTCTTTGTTGTTTACTTTACCTGTGATTTTACTCCCATTCTTCTGTTATTTTACTCTCTTCTGTTTTTCACCTACAAAGTCCTGACATGTCCCAAGTTAATTAATAACACGCTGATGCCATTTCCTGTAAAGAATAGAGGCTCTTTATGGTGTTTTATCACAGGAGGAGGCTAAGACACATAGAGGGGGCAGAGTTCCTTTCAGGTGTTCCTGAATCAGGAAATGAGGAAGCAGATCTAGAGTGTAGCAGTCTGGACTTTCACTCCTTAATAATAAGTAAAACCAAGTATTTTTCCTAAAATCGTCCTGAAACAAGAAAGAGGCGGTGCTTGAAGAACCGTCTCTGCTGGTCTTCCAGGATTCAGAGAACTGTAGTTACATGAGTAACTTTCGTTTTCCTCCATGACGGAGCAGGAGGAAACCTCGTCTCCAACTTTCTTCTTCTTCATGGTGAGTCTTTGTGTTTTCTGTTGTCTTCTCCTTCATGATGAAGGAAGTGATGTTTCTATGTGATCTCATCTGTGAGGAAGAAGAGCAGCAGAGGACGAGCCTGAACTTGTTCTACTGTTCAAATAGAAAAGTTCTTCTAAAAACCAGCGGCTAAAGGTCGTTGGAGGTCACCTGAGGGGGAAATGAGGAGATGAAGTTAGTAGTGTGTGTTGGTATAGAGGAAGTGTAGCGCTGATCAGAAGTGTGAATAACAGTCGTATTATTTAAGCATACAGGTACAGGTCAGATACAGAGCTGTGTTGAAGGACAGACTTTGAGGCCTGCTAGATCTTTACTCTTGATAGAGGGTCGGTGTCTCTCAGACAGAAGCTCATTGGCTGATTCTCTGTGACATCACATCAATCAAAAAACTCTGCTCCTGCTTTCGTCTTCAGCTCTAAAATGAAATTCAAATGTTGGAAAACATCAGTGGCAGTAAATTAAGTCTTGGAGGCTGTAGAAGTTCTTCTTCTGTGGTTCTATTTCTGCTGATGAAGGTTTTGACACGCAGGTCATCAGTGCTAAACTTCTGCATGCTTCCAGTCATCTCAGTGCTGAGATCTCCTTCATTTCTAAACATCTGATTCATGATGGAACAAAGCTGTGATCTAATCTTCAGGCATGTGCACACATAGGGCCTTAAAGGGTCCTCGAGCACCTGCCCTTTTTGTCTTGTATTAAAAAGTGCAGGTTTTTTAAAAATATATTTTATTATTTTCTTTTTAAGTTTTTATTTGTATTCATATTAATTAACTTATGTTAGCGATACAAGAAAGAAAAATGTCACTACAAAATCTCCCCGGTGTTCTACCGTACTTCGACTCTACTGGGCTCAGAGAAAGAGAGAGAGAGAGCGCTCCCCTGTCTGCTCCTCAGAGAACTGAAAACAGGCAACAATGAAGCAGCGTAACCCTTCCGTTCTCCTTAGCTTGTTTACATTAAAAGTGAGGTCATCTGGACACCACAGGACAGTGCGCTGACTTTTTTTTTTCACTGATTTCGGAGTTTCATTAATGTCCATGGCAGACATAAAATCCTGTCCCCCTTCGTCCACATTTGTCATGGAAGAAATCGCATAAACAATAATGTGTTTGACCATATGGACCCCAAGGAGACGGAAGACAGTTAAATCTGTGAGTTCTGGTCTAACTAGTCACCGTCCTGCTGATTCAACAAGCTTTAAATGAGGTTACATTTCAGAAAAACGCTCTATATTAGTCCTGGAGTCCGTTTCTACTTTAGCCAGACGACTGAGCGCGGAGCATCAAGAAAGTTGCACCACACATATCGTCCAGGGACAGGAAGTTGGGAAGTACAAAAAAAACACAGGAGGGATTTTCAAAATAAAAGAACCACATTTATTGGCGAGTTCACAGCTTCCTCACTAAATCTGAAACTAAATTAATCTGTTTAATAAAATATTTTAGGATTAAAATTTTCCTCTTTAAATTCAGTTTCATTCAGTTTCTCATTTTTTGGATTCCAAACATAAAATCATGTGTTGAGGACAATATGCAAAAGAGAATTTAGCTGGCTGTGAATATAGAATAAGATGGTAAAATGGTAAATGGCGTATACTTGAATAACGCTTCTACCCTCCTTCAAGCGCCCAAAGTGCTTCACAGTCACAGTCCCATTCACACACACATTCATGGCAGCTTCTGGCGCCAACCTTCCACCAGAGGCAATTTGAGTTCAGTGTCTTGTCCAAGGACACTTTGGCACGATCCCTATACTCCCCTTCTCCCTTCCCCTTGATTTGAAGTGGCCGTTGATGTCCTGTCCGGTATCATTTTTTAAGTTTCACCCTCCAAACAGAGGAGTCCAAAGTCCGCTATCGTGAGCGTAAACCGCGTCACGCTAATAAGCGCTTTTCTCTCTCGATGCACTCTGAACTACAGAAGTTTACTTTTAAATATAAGTAATGTTGTAGCGTGACCCTTTTTAAAGTTATAAAATCGCTGTTATGTATATTCAAGCGCTGGAAGCTCTGAGCTAATGCTAGTGGACTAGTGATATAATGGCATCATCGAACGACAGTCATGTCCCAAATATTAGACACTGTTTTTTTCATCACCCTCCATTGGGAGCAAGCATGGAGAGATGAACGAAAAGGGAGGGAGAGGGAAGGGGAGAATTTGGATCGGCCTTTGACACATGGGCGGGCAAGGCGGGAATCGAATCTGTAATCTTCCAATCAGAAACTAACTTTCTGAGGATGAAAGTTATTAAGCATCTATGTTTAAAATATTACAATTGTATAAACTTGATTCATGTTGATTCAGCTGCTTCCCAATGCCAAAATAAAAGAGCCTCCAGTTTATTAATGCTGTGGATGTTTTCTAAGTCTATAAAAATAACATTTTTTAAATAAAAAACACACTTGTATCACCTTCACCAACATGCGTCATATGGCTGAGTAGCTATTTCCTAATGTCTATGTATTTAAAAAAAATCATTAATTTCTATACTATTTAAAGCATAAAAAAACAAACACAAAAAACAAGTTTATGTTGCTCTTCTCCAACTTTGAGCCCCTGCCCCTCAAAAATCCTGTGCACATCACTGCTTATTTCTGATATATTTTAACAAACATCATTTATTCATGGTCTCTTCTCTGTCTTTAGTTCAGGAAATCTCCCATTTCCGATACTAAAACTCCTTTCTTGAAGTTCTTCTCCGTGCTGCTCTGTGATTCAGATCTTTCTTCAACAAATCACTGAGTTCAGAGCTGCTCAGCCTGCAGCCCTCTGCTGTTTTTAGCATCTCAGAGGAGAAAAATCATCTAATTCTTTCTTTCTTTTCACCTCATTACTTGATTTCTGTTTTTCTTCATGTTTCCTGAATTATAGAGAATAGGGATGCAATAATACTCAATATAAAACTGAACCATTCGATACGCGTTCCACAGTTCAGTACGATACTTTTCATTTTTATTTATCCAGTACCACTGTGAGCTGCCTTTCGCGTGTCTCTGTGTATTCATGTTTTTGGGTCTGAGCCGGTCTGCTCCAGGTCTGCTTACTTAAACTATTCTTGCCTCCTCTCCCCCTGGAGGCGGAGCCCAAATGCTGAAACAATGGCAACAGTTATAGCTAGAGGGGGCGAATGCAGTAGTTCTGTGCCGGCAACGTGCTCGCCCACTGTGCTGGCTGCTTTCAGTGGGGAGTCTATGCAAACACACGTAGAGCAGTTTTTGTGGACTTTTCATTGGGAGTGCGCGCCGACGCAGATGGTATATGCAGCTTCTGGCTTGTGTTTGAAGACCACCAACACTAAAACCTGCAGTGTGCAGAGATCTGCGGTTCACCGTCGAATATGAGGATCAGGGAGCAAAATGTGTTAACAAGAAGTATTTTATCTGCAAGACTTGTCTCATCTCTATATCATGAGATAGGAAACAGTAGCGTTTTAGGCACGGGCAGTGCGGGCAGCAGCCCGGCAGTTCATAGGGGGCGGTCTATTGCGACCTGTGTGGTGTCTGGAATGGCCTGAAATAAGCGAGTTAGCGCCCGAAGGTGGAGCAAGCGCCCCTGTTTAACATGATATGTGATGAAGATCGGGAGGGGTGAGGAAATTCACAATAAGCGTACCTTTGACACTGTCACACTATGCACTTGTCGCGAGTCTGGGGAGGCTCTCGCCCGGGGAGTCATTCAGTGTAGAACCGCCCTGAGGAAAACACGTCCAATATGCCACCCATCTCTGACGTCATCATCTAGCTCAGATAAACACCTGAAAATATCTGACTCCATCTGAGTGTTTATTTCTAAATCTCTCTCTAATGAGGGCTTTTGTCATTTAATGAAAACAGTTGATCCACAATATAGTGTACCAGCACGTCCATATTTACAGAAAAATCTATAAATACCTGAACTTTATGAATAAGTGCGCAAATTGAAAATGACTTGGTAAAAACGCACAACTTTCCTAGTACAGCTGGACCTGGGCAACAGAGAACTTATCTCTCTGTAAATGTGCATTTTATGACGGCCCTTACACTAACACAAGAGTGCAGTACTGCAGGCTGTCAAGACTTAAAAAAAAGATTTGTGAGAACATCATAGATTGTTGAATATTATATTCATGTTTACAAGTATTGAGGACTGAGGCACTTTTACATTTGATTAAATTGTAAACAAGTTGAAATGTTTACAAGTTTACAAGAGTTCTATTTAAGTGTGATTCTGCAATAAGTGCCTAGAGCTGTGCACTTGAAAAAAAAATCTGATTTCTGTGTTATGTTGTTTCATAACAAAATAATCTGTGGAATAATAAGATTTCAGTTTTTTTTTTTGTTCAATACGAATGAACCGTGAGCAAACTGTATCATTGCATTCCTAGTAGAAACAGGAAGTTTGTTGTTTGTTTGTCAAAGTGAGTGAATGAGTGAAATGTTGCTCCATCATGGAGTGTTTGCTGCTGCAGCTCCATGTCTCCATCTGGTGGAGGAGAGCAGAAGTGCAGCAGCTGATGTTCAGCAGCTTCCTCTGTCCCACACTGCTGTCTGACTGCATTCACCTGAACCTGAGAGGAAACACAAGAGAAGAGCCCATCAGTGGAGGAGGATCAGAGCTGATGATGAGGGTTTCCTCTGCAGATGAAGGTGTGTGGGAGCTGATCCAGTGAATCCAGCAGCATGGATCAGTGTGAGGACACACAGGAGGGAGCCCCTCCCTCTAAAAAGCACTCTGTGTGGGGAAGATGAGAGCCAGAGCAAAGCTCAGAGGTGAGATGAACATCTCTAACTGTCCAGGACTCTTTTCCATGTCAGAGCTCAGCACTCACACCAGCAACCACCATTCTTTACAGGAACCAACCTGGATCTGGACCTGGATCCAGCTGTGTGTCAAACAGGAGTGACTGGTCTAAGGGTAAAAATCCTAACTTCAAGTCCATCAGTTCACAAGTGAAAATGTAAGTGTTGTCAAAGCAACCCGGTCTCAGTGAAATGCGTCCCTATTCCACGGCTTTGCACCCTCGGAATACCGTGCATAGTATACGCCAAACACGGTTTTTGCGTGCATATGATACGCAGTTGCAGCCCATTCAAAACAACAGGAACGGCTTTTAGGTTTCGTTTTGATCACGTGGTCGATGTTTAGGTTTTACGTGACTTTTGAGTTTCTGTCCGGCACCGTAGATCCACTCTTTTTCTGGTGAAAATCCCTCAGAATAAAATATTTTGTGGACTAATCTTTATTTTAGTATATTTCTAGCGAGAAATGTACCCGTTACTATCACGACATGCATTTCGGACATACAGTTCGTAGTTTGTCTGTTTTGCTGGACTTTTCGGGCTCAAAAATCGTAAAGAAGCAACGTCTGGGGTGCACGGAACAATCACGGAACCGGGCGATCAGCAGGATTTGGGACCCGACCCGCATCGGTGCCGGGTCAAGGTTAGGGTTAGGTAGGTTCGGAGAAACCCGCCCGGAACCCTTTTAATCGGGCCCCGAATGACTTCTGTAAAGCTAGAACGTGATCACTGCCTGACTACTTCCGGTCCAGAAGACGGTCAAACGTGATCCCGAAACGAGGATTATCAAACATAAAATAATTTTCTTTAATTTCTGCCTCATAAACAAACACAAATGTCGGTTATTTTAAGTGACAATAACGAGGGAGGCTTTCAGACAAAATAAAGAGAAAGAAAAACACAATTGGGTTATTTTTTACTGTTCATTTTATCATTATTGTTAATATATTAATATTTTTAATATAATAATAATATAATAATTATTATTATTATTAGTGTAGTAGAAGTAGCAGTATTAATTTATTATTTATTGTTGTTATTATTATTATTATCATCATTATTGTTATTATGTAAAAAAATATATAAAAGGAATGACATAAACAAAATCCAATTGATTCATAAATTCATTAATACATTCAAAAATGTATTAATAATAAATAATATCATTGTTATTATCTCTTTTTAATAATAATTATAATGTTGTTGTTTTATTATATCAATAATAAATAATATTAATTATTATTATTGATCCATAAGATCAAAGACTCCAAGTTTTTATGATTCTTGAAAGCTGAAGGGGTCAAGAGAGAATCTCACTATTCAGGAACTTTTTTATTGTTATTATTTCTTAAAATTTTATTGATACAGGTTTGTGTCTGTTGTATACTTGTTTAATAAAATATCAGAGGTGGTGCTGTATCATCCATAGGATGAAACATAAATGTAACGTAGCGCTGTCTGATTTCTTCCGGTCTAGCAGATGAAAATAAGTGATCTCAAAACACAGATTCTAAACCATCAGAATAATTTCCTGTGATTTCTGCCTCATAAACTAGTAACGTTTATTCACAGGGCAAGCTTCTCAGTGGCAAGAACAAAATATGAGGACATCATCTGGGTTTTGGGAGGGAATTGAACATATTTTAGGGTGTATAAACACTTTGGCTGTGTTTTGATCACTGTTCAAGTGACAATTAGACAGTTGTTTTCAACATTTACTTCTTTGTGTTCAAGACGTACTCTTTTTAATGTACATTCTTTAATGTGTCTCAACTACATAGTGGTAATGGAACGCTTTTATGTTGCTATGCCGGTAACAAAGGACGCTAAACAAAACTGGAAAGAAGAACGCAAGATCTCAAATCAGAATAAGAGGGAGAAAGAAAGGAAAAAATAACAGTAGACAACATCTAAACAATGTTGCACAAGAGTAAATATATAAATATATTATTCTTAAAAGAAAGGCACAGGATATGTTTCATAGCTTGAAGTTTCTCATAAAAAATACATGTACAAATTAAAGTCTATTAACTATTTTAAGAATGTGTTCTAAAAATTCAAATAAGACAGGCCTTGTTACATAAGTAAATCATGTTTGAAACCAACAAGAACAAATGGCACTGTCAAAAAACAACATTTATTTATCAAATTTTTCAAATATTATGAAAGTGTTAATACCACATCTTTCTTTTTGGTTTTCTGTTTTAGACCAAATCTAATCGTTTTGAAATTTAAAAGGAACACTATTGAAAGTTAACCAGCACTGAAAATCATAACAGAAAAATTTAGATTTCTTCCATTTTTAAAAACAACGAATAAAACAGTTGCCAAACTATTTATTTTTCATTGCTGCAAGAAGTGTCAGTATTTTTGTCAATTTTTAAAATATTATGAAGTTTATAGATGGATAAATAACATTTAAGATTTTGAAGTGATTTTCTTTTGCTTTTGTTCAATTAAATAAACCAAAAATAACCAACACAGGTCTCAGTAGATCTTATGATTCTCTTCAGTCAGTCCCTGTCTGCTTGCAGATTCAAAATGAATGTGGTCAGAACAGAATGGATTATGGCATTGTAGAAGATGGTCAGCAGCTCCTGACACAAGCTTTTTCAGTCACTTCTTAAGCTATCACAGGAAGTCCAACCTCTGCTGGGCCTTTCTCCAGAGTGAGTCAACCTGGGAGGTTCACTTAAGGTCTCTCGAAAAAGTGGACCCTAAGAACGCGTATGGGTCTATAGAGGGGACTGTTCTGTTCAGAATTGTGTGAGAGGATGGGGGTTGTGTTCCTTCTCCCTGAGTCCACTGTCATCTCTACAGTTTTAAGTATGTTCAGCTCCGGGTGGCTTTGGCTGCACCAAAGGACAAGACGCTTCATTTCCCGTTCTAACAAGTGGAGGAAAGCACAGTGACGTTTTGATAGAGGAGCTCTGGATGATGTATTAAATGCAGAGCTGAAGGCCACAAACAGGATCATGCATAGTTCTCTGCAGAGTCAAGGTGGTGTCAGATGTAGTGGAGAGCTGTGTTGACTGCATCGTCTGCGTCATTTAATCATGTGAGAGAGGACTTCTTAGGAACTGGATGATGGTGGATCTGTTGAAGAGACGGGTGAAACTTTGAGGCAGCTGGTCAGAGCAAACCTTCAGACAGGATGGAGACACTCCATCAGGTCCTGGAACCTCCTGATCTTCTGCTTCTGAAACTGTTGATGCACATCAGATCCTCAGTCCAGGTTAGATGTCCAGTCTGAAGGAAGTTGAGACAAGTCAATGATTAAGATTGATGGGGAGGGAATGCTATGTTCCTTAGAACCTGAATAGAAGTCGTTATGGTGGTAGATCTCTGCAGGTGGGGGTGGGGAATCTCTTTTCATGAGGGTCTGCAGAACTTAACTAACTGCAGTTGTTGGCAGAAAACTGCTCTGTATCTTTGCAATGTTGGTCATATTAGCTCCCTTGATTTTCTTTTCATCTTGTTCCTGACCTATTTCTAAAAGGTCACGACCCCCACTCCTGTAGGCCTCTTCCTTGTCCTGCATTGCCTCAGCTGTAAACCATTGTTTGATGTTGTTGAATTTGCAGAAGTTTTGTCTGCAGGCTGTCCTCACAAAAACTGATCTAGTGTTCCAATCTTTGCATTTTGCATCTTGGACTCATCCGTCCATCTCTTAACAGTCTTCACTTTGGGTTTAGCTGATTTCAGCTTTCTTCTGTCGGTTGGGATGACATGAGGCAGTGATTTGAAAGTCTCAAAGCAGCGCAGGGAACTGAGTGATGCATCGTGTAGTGGAGTGTTCGTGGGTCACCTGCTGTTTGTAATAAACTTAATTACATTTGAAAAATATATGAAAAAATAAAACAGCACTGACCCTAAAGAGCATGGATAACCCTTGATGGGGTTTAAGCTCGTGGATCCTGTAAAACCTGGTGATGGGTCGCTCTCATTAGAATTGATACATACATCACAGTTGAAGTGCGGGACCTCTGTAAAAATTCAAAATTTATCTATACATTTAAAAAATGTGAAATAGCTTTAGTATGTACTCAAAATCTGGAAGTTAGACTGTATTTCTTCGCAGAAGTGATACATCCCAGAATGTACTGCACATTAGGAGGAGACTGGGTTGAAATTTTACTCTGTTAGCAGCAAAGTCGACAAAGTTATGAAGCTCCAATTAATGTCTATTCATGTAAATTGCATAAAACTTGTCTAAGTTTCAGGGAGGACTGATCAAACGTCCCTTGTGTGATCATTGTTGTTTAGGAACAATCCTCTGAACTTCTTAAAATGTACAAACTAGGACTTGTTACTATGCAGAGTCTAAAGTCCTTGTCACCAACAGATTACATTAAACACAAGCATACAAGAATCCTGAAGTTCTAAATAATTAAGTTTCAGAAAAATGAGTTTGTAAATTTTTACAGCACTGTCAACTTTACCAATTTAAAATCTAAAAAACATCTGTTCATTTATCAATTTATTAGCAATACCAGAGCTCATATTCATTTATATCATTATTTTATTAATACATAATTTGTTTAAGCCTCCCATCTCTTTGACCTGTGGTCTGATAAGAAGTTAAAGTAACTATTCACAATAAATTAGGGATATTATTTAAATACATTAGGTACAATGTACAAATCAAAACAATTACATAGTCAGCCCCAAAACGACCTGTTTATCTCACACCTAAAATCGCTTCCCAACCCAATCTCTAGTGAAACTTGACAGTAATTCTCCAAATATTCTAAAGTTTTTTGAATGGCGTAGACCAGGGTGTCAAACTCAGTCGCACAGGGCCAAAATCCAAAACACGTCTTAGTTTTTGGGCCAAACGGGATAAACATTTATTGAACACACTAGAACTACATTATTAAAACTTTAAAACTGTAACGTTTAATAGAATTATGAATTAAATATTAATGGCATCACCAGCGAAAATGTGGTGTGAATCCTGTAAGCTGAATTTGATTGCTGAAGATGAGTGCTGATTGATGAATTTTAATAAAGAATAAAAAATTGTCTGAATAGTGAGATTCTCTCGACCCCTTCAACTTTCAAGAATCATTAAAATTGGAGTCTGTTGATCTTGTGGATCAACAATGTATTAATGAATCAATTGGATTTTGTTTATGTCATTCCTTTTATTTTATTTTTTACATAATAACAATAATGATGATAATAATAATAATAACAACAATAATAATAAATTAATACTGCTACTTCTACTGCCACTAATAATAATAATAATTATTATTATTATATCAAAATATTAATATATTAACAATAATAATAAAAATGAACAGTAAAAAATAGCACAATTATGTTTATCTTTCTTCATTTTGTCTGAAAGCCTCCTCGTTATTAAAGAACATTATTTTATGTTTGATAATCCTCGTTTCGGGATCACGTTTGACCGTCTTCTGGACCGGAAGTAGTCAGGCAGTGATCACGTTCTAGCTTTACAGAGTCATTCGGGCCCGATTAAAAGGGTTCCGGGCGGTTCTCCGAACCTACCCTAACCCTAACCTTGACCCGGCACCGATGCGGGTCGGGTCCCAAATCCTGCTGATGCGCCGGTTCCGTGATTGTTTCCGTGCACCCCAGACGTTGCTGTTTTACGATTTTGAGCCCGAAAAGTCCAGCAAACAGACAAACTACGAACTGTATGTCCGAAATAAATGCATGTCGTGATAGTAACGGGTACATTTCTCGCTAGAAATATTATCAAAATAAAGATTAGTCCACAAAATATTTTATTCTGGGGATTTTCCACCAGAAAAAGAGTGGAGATCTACGGTGCGGACAGAAACTCAAAGTCACGTGATCAGTCACGTGACCCGGAGAAACCTAAACATCCGACCACGTGATCAAAACGAAACCTAAAGCCGTTCCTGTTGTTTTGAATGGGCTGCAACTGCGTATCTATGCACGCAAAAACCGTGTTTGGCGTATACTATGCACGGTATTCCGAGGGTGCAAAAGCCGTGGAATAGGGACGCATTTCACTGAGACCGGGTTGTGGTCAAAGACATGTCATGAACTTAACTGAAATAGATATAATCAGTGTCACACAGTTGTCAGAACAATTTTAATAGATCATTTTGTTTATGATCTGAGTTCAATAGTTTCAAACATAGAAGATTAATCTGATGAACCTCCATAACAAAATGAATTAGTTTTAATAAAACAAACGTTTTCCCATTAGGATTCAACAGAGATCTGGATCTGGGATCCAGTTGTGTGTCCAACAGGAGTGACAACTCAAGGTTTCAGCCTCCTGACTTCAAGTCCATCAGTTCATCAGTGGAACAGTAAGTGTTTGTCAGAGTTAAAGGAGTCTGGATAATAGTTCAGATGATCAATAGTTTTCAGATGAATGACTTGATTCTGGTTCAGTTTGATCTCTCTGATCAGTTTCTTGGATCATCATGGTGATCAGATCTTTTCAGTTTGATCTTCTGAGAGTCTCTGAGATCAGAGATGTGGGAGAAACTTGAAACAGAAATGAATCTTTCTACATTTTCTGATTAGGACAAATGTTTGGATCAGAAAAGAAAATGTTTGTTCAAATATGTTATGATATTTTTTTATAATGTTAATACTGACTGACAATATCACACTACATCTGATTCCTCTATTTAGATCCACAAAAACCAGAGCTAATATGTAATAAACATTAAGCAATAAAGTGATTGGCCTCCAATGATGTCATTATAATGTAGAAATTAAAGTGATTAACCCTTGATATTTTGTTCAACTACCAGCTGAGATATATTCTATAGAATCTTTTAACAATGTTTCTCTGATGTTCTTCATAAATGTGTAAAACTTATGAAATCCATTCAGGTCAGCTGACTCTCCAGAGTCATTATTATTACAGCAACAACTGTTTATCTGTTTTAAAGGATATTTTAATACATTTGACAAATTCAGGATCAATAATTTCAATTACAGCCTTTAATGATGTAAGTGAATTATCTAGATTTATATAAATACTGTCAAGTTGCATGTTACTCTGTTACACTACAGTTTTCTGACCATTTGTTGATTTGTTTTTTGTTGCTTCCGCTTTCCAAAATTAAGGAAAAACATTTTTTTTCATGTTCTTGATACAGTCAGCATGAGATTTTACCTTTATGTTTTAAGAATAAAATGTGAAATTGGTTGAATGAATATTTATTTAAAAACCAAATATGATCAATCTATTTGCCCTGAAAGATAATCATTTCTGGATGGTTGTTAAAATTGTATTCTATGCAGTGAAAAAAAACATTTAATGTTTCTTTTATTGATTTTATTTTTTAATTAGAAAAAATTTCTGCAATCAACAACTTGTCTCATTGAATCTTCATCATCTGTTTAAAAACTACTCTTTACAGTGAGGGAAAAAAACTATTTGAACCCCATCTGATTTTGTAAGTTTGCCCACTAAAAATGACATGATCAGTCTATAATTCAATGGTAGGTTTATTTGAACAGTGAGAGACAACAATGACAAAAAAATCCAGAAAAATGCGTTTCAAAAAAGTTTTGCGGTGGGTGCTGCGTGTGTGTGTATTTTTGGTCCGGTCAGGTCCGTTTGAGCTTAGGCCGGTTCTTTGAGGCTTTTTGGGGCTTTTTACGTTTTTTCACTCTAAGCAAAACAATATGGTCCTTGCAGTCAGTAGACTGCTGCTGCGGGCCATAATAATAATAAACATTGCAGAAACAATATAGAAAAATTTGCGGTTAGATGAGGTGACTTTGTGTGTTTTTTTTGTACTACACACCAGTTCTGTTTGGGTTGGCTTAGGTCTTTACTGTGAGGTCTTTTAGGCCTTTTATACCTTTTTGGCTTTTTTTTTTCACTTCTAAGCAAAAACAATGGTCCTTTGCAGTCAGGTAGACTGCTGCTGCGGGCATAAATATCAGCCACAATCTGGAGGGTCTGAGTAAATGTACCACAAATTCTGAACAAAGTCACTGTAAACATGTTTACATTATATTTTTTTGTTTCTTTTGACAGTAATGTTATGAGGGATTGACTTGGTTGTGTAACATTCTAGCTGTGACTTTGTGACTGATCTGACTCAAGTTAGTTTTCTTTGAATCCTCCCAGCACAGACAGAATGGATGTGATTGTTTTGTGATTCTCCACAGAGTGGACCAGCAGAGCTCAGAGACTCCCGTGGTCCGTCTGTCCAGCAGCATCAAAACACAGCTGGATTCCATCTTTCTGGTCTGTATATGAACAACAACTGCTTTTTCCATCATTCTGTCCACAGTCATCTCCATGCTGCTTTGGAGACCAGTGGATTGTCAGTGTGTCCAACATGGAGCTGATGTTTGGCTCCATCACTTCACTCTGATTGGCTCATTCATCTAGAATTCTGTTGCAGCTGCTGGAGGACAACATTGTCACTTTTGTAAAGAAGGAGCTGAAGAAGATCCAGAAGCTTCTGAGTCAGAGGGAGGACGAGGAGGAGGATGAAGATGAAGAGCAGTGAGCAGCAGAGAGTCACTGATGAAGATCACAGATAACTTCCTGAGAGAATGAAGCAGGAGGAGCTGCTGATCGACTGCAGAGCAGTAAGAGGATTTCTGAGGTTTCAGCTGCTGAGAAATGAAGATTTACTGATGTCTCAACACATGAACAACATGGATTCAAACCCTCATATTCAGGCTTGCAGAGACTTTATTTATTGTTTGTTGTCTTCATTCAGGATCTGCTGCTGCAGTTTGTCGTATAAGTCCAATCTGGTTGAAGAAGAAGTTCCAGTGTGTGTTGAGGGAATGGCTAAAGCAGGAAACCCAACCCTTCTGAATGAGATCTACACAGAGCTCTACATCACAGAGGGAGGAACTGGAGAGCTGAATGAAGAAACATGAGGTCAGACAGATTGAAGCAGCATCCAGGAAGCAGACAGAGCAGAAACCAGCATCAGACAAGAAGAGCTCTTTCAACTCCCAGCTGGAAGACAAGAACCAATCAGAACCGTGATGACAAAGGGAGTGGCTGGCATCGGAAAACAGTCTTAACACAGAAGTTCACTCTGGACTGGCTGAAGGCAAAGCCAACCAGAAATCCACTTCACATTTCCATTGACTTTCAGAGAGCTGAATGTGCTGAAAGAGGAGAAGTTCAGTTTGGTTGAACTTGTTCATCACTTCTTCCCTGAAACCAAAGAAGCAGGAATCTGCAGCTTTGAAGACTTCCAGGTCATCTTCATCTTTGATGGTCTGGATGAGAGTCGACTTCCTCTGGACTTCACAAGACTGGGATCTAAATGACCCTAGCAAGTCCACCTCAGTGGGTGATCTGCTGACAAACCTCATCAGGGGACCTGCTTCCCTCTGCTCGCCTCTGGATAACCACACGACCTGCAGCAGCAATCAGATCCCTCCTGGATATGTTGACATGGTGACAGAGGTCAGTGTTCAATGATCCACAGAAGGAGGAGTACTTCAGGAAGAGATTCAGAGATGAAGATCAGGCCAGCAAGATCATCTCCCACATCAAGAGGTCCCGAAGCCTCCACATCATGTGCCACATCCCAGTCTTCTGCTGGATCACTGCTACAGTTCTTGAGGATCTGCTGAAGAGCAGAGAGGGAGGAGAGCTGCCCAAGAGCCTGACTGAGATGTACATCCACTTCCTGGTGGTTCAGGCCAAAGTCAAGAAGGTCAAGTATGATGGAGGAGCTGAGACAGATCCTCACTGGAGTCCAGAGAGCAGGAAGATGATGGAGTCTCTGGGAAAACTGGCTTTTGAGCAGTTGGAGAAAGGAAACCTGATCTTCTATGAATCCGACCTGACAGAGTGTGGCATCGATATCAGAGCAGCCTCAGTTTACTCAGGAGTGTTCACACAAATCTTTAGAGAGGAGAGAGGACTATACCAGGACAAGGTGTTCTGCTTCATCCATCTGAGTGTTCAGGAGTTTCTGGCTGCTCTTCATGTCCACCTGACCCTCATCAACTCTGGACTCAACCTCATGAAACAGAAGAAAAAATCCACGATCTTTAAATCCAAACTGAGCAGTCCAGTCCAGTTCTACCAGAGTGCTGTGAATTCAGCCTTACAGAGTCCAAACGGACACCTGGACTTGTTCCTCCGCTTCTTCCTGGGTCTTTCACTGCAGACCAATCAGAATCTTCTACGAGGTCTGATGACTCAGACAGGAAGAAGCTCACAGACCAATCAGGAAACAGTCCAGTTCATCAAGGAGAAGATCAGTGAGGATCTGTCTGCAGAGAAAAGCATCAACCTGTTCCACTGTCTGAATGAACTGAATGATGGTTCTCTAGTGAAGGAGATCCAACAGTTCCTGAGTTTAGGACGTCTCTCTACAGATAAACTGTCTCCTGCTCAGTGGTCTGCTCTGGTCTTCATCTTACTGTCATCAGAAGAAGATCTGGAAGAGTTTAACCTGAAGAAATACTCTGGTTCAGAGGAGGCTCTTCTGAGGCTGCTGCCAGTGATCAAAGCCTCCAACAAAGCTCTGTAAGAACTCTTATTAAAATCATCCTCAGTGAACAAATGAACTTGAGTGAAAAAGAAAAGTTTCAATAACTGCTGTCTGTCTCTGTTTTTTCAGACTGAGAGACTGTAATCTGTCAGAGACGAGCTGTGCAGCTCTGTCCTCAGCTCTCAGCTCTCAGTCCTCCAGACTCAGAGATCTGGATCTGAGTTTCAACAAGCTGCAGGATTCAGGAGTGAAGCTTCTGTCTGCTGGACTGGAGAGTCCACACTGTAAACTGGAGACTCTCAGGTCAGATTTCATTCAACTGTTTTTCCAGGTTTTCTGTTTTTCCTCTTTTTCAGAAGGAAGTATCAGATAGATGTCAGGGAAGAAACAACAACAGAGGTCTGTTGCATTCAATGTAAAAAATCACAACAATCTGCTGGAGTTAAAAATCTGTATTTAAATAGAGTTCATTCAGATAGAAGTGAAGGGACGAG
This sequence comes from Oryzias javanicus, assembly GCA_003999625.1. Lineage (NCBI taxonomy): Eukaryota > Metazoa > Chordata > Actinopteri > Beloniformes > Adrianichthyidae > Oryzias > Oryzias javanicus. Next base: position 4,376,542 of record CM012438.1, read on the forward strand.
TGGTGATGAAGTCCTCAGTCAGACGAAGCAGAAGCGCAGTTTACGGCCAGGAGCGTGGGCGATCCACCTGGGATCTGAAATCAATTACACAGGGCTAATCAAAATTGATGAGAGTGGTAACTTCAGTCCCAGTGTCTTCACTGACTCCTAGAGCTGTGATAATTAGGATCAGAAAATGCCTGTGTTATCTGTACTATCATTGTCCAATGTTGTCCCAAGACTGATGTAAAGAGCAGAGTTTTATCCCATACAAACCGTGTCACCAGCAGCATTTAACCTGGCAGGTTAAATGCTGCTGGTGATGAGGTGATGGAAAACAGCTAAGGAGAACTGGTTGAGGAAGAGACTGCTGAGAGAGGAGAGAGAGTCCAAAGTCAATACTCAGGTGAGGGCTCTCCTGGTGGTCAGATGTAGTGCCAGATGGGGGAATCCTTACACACGCATCTTCTAGATAACTTTACGTCCAACTATGTAAACATTAAAACACCTCTTTGAGATTTTTCCGGTTGAAGGACCCCGGTCTAAACGTAGCTGTCCTTGCGTGCGCCTGTTCAAAAATCGCAGTGTAAAGATTAATGAAAATTCATACTTTTTATTAAAAATGCTTGGCGGTCCGGATGACAGGGTCTCAGGGTCCGGACCCGGACTACGGTCCGCCAGTTGCGGACCCCTGCTCTAGGTGGTCATTCTGGTCTGGTTTAATGGATAAATACAGCTCTGTATCATCTGCATAACAGTGGAAATTAATGCTATGTCCTAATTATGTTTCCTAAGGGCAGCATGTAAAGCATGAACAGGATGAGCCCTAGTACTGAGCCCTGAGGGACACCGTAGCTAACTCGAGTACAATGAGAAGACTGTCCATTTACATGAACAAACGGGTATCCATCAGATAAACAGGATTCAAACCACTGGAGGGCAGATCCTCTGATCCCTATGTCATGCTCTAGTCTCTGGAGTAAGATGCTGTGGTCGATAGTATCAAAGGCTGCGCTGAGGTCTAATAGGACCAGAATAGAGATTAGTCCTTTATCTAAGCCAATAACAAGTCATTAGTAACTCTAACCAGTGCAGTTTCAGTGCTATGGTGAGGTCTGAACCCTGACTGAAAATCTTCAAAGTGACTGTTGTCCTGTAGCTGCTTAACTACAACTCTTTCTAAAATTTTAGAAATAAATGGGAGATTAGATATTGGTCAATAGTTGGCCAGAATGTCAGGATCCAGGCTGGGCTTTTTCAAAAGAGGTTTAACAACCGCATATTTAAAAGACTGAGGCACATAACCAGTTTCTAGAGAGGTATTTATTATGGTTAATATGGAATCACTAATTAGGGGGAAGATTTCTTCAAAAAGTTTAGTGGGGATTGGGTCTAAGAGACAAGTGGAAGTTTTAGAAGACATAATAACTGATGTTATTTCTGTTTGGTCCACGGCAGTGAAGCAGTCCAAGGTTACAGACGTTTGCATGGATGCCTTCATTTCTACAACTTCAGCCTGCTTTGGGCTGATAGTGGGAATAACCACATTTAGCTTGTGTCTAATATTTGAGATTTTATTATCAAAGAATTGAAGGAAATCTGCAGAGCTGATAGTAGCAGGAATATGTGGTTCAACCGAGCTGTGGCTGCTGGTCAGCCTGGCTATAGTAGTAAAGAGAAATCTTGGATTATTTGGATTTTAAAGTTGAGTAGTATTGAGTTCTCGCTTTATGCAGGGATTTTTTATAATATAAGAGGCTTCATATCCAAGCATTCTACACTTAGAATATTTTGTTTCTTTGATTGTGGTGAACTTCTTTGAGTTTCTGCAGAGAAACTTCATGCTTTCCTGGATTTTTCTACACTTCCAATAGTTTGTTTCCAAAAGTCCAACATGAAATCTAACATTTCAACAAGTTTCTAAATGTGATTTTTGTTCCTGATTTGAAAGGAACCAGAGTGTTTAGTGTCTGCGGAATCTTTCCATGAACAACTGCATGTTGTTTTTCTTTACTTTCCTTCTGTCTTCATCTGAATCTGTGTTGAACCTCATGGAATCTTCAGCAGTTCCAGTGGAAACATTGATGCTGTCACAGCTGTAGAAATCTGATCTCTAACTGAAGATTCCACTTAAAGCCAGAATGATCTGTTGAATTTGATTCTTCAGACTCTTGTTGTGTCTGTGACCTTCAGACACTCAAATCTTACATTGTTCTTTCATTTCTCTCACATCAGATGTGCTGTTAACTATCTCAAAGTGTCTATATCATCCAAAATCTACTTTTTAGAGCTTTTAAATGCATCATAATGCTAATTCCTCAAGAAATTCAACCCAAAGCCGTATTTAGCTCCATTCATGCATCTCTGAACATTTCTCTAAAGCTCTGCTCTCTGAGCACCAGCCCCTCCCATTTCAAGAAAGTGTGTGGGTCCTCACATCATTACATTTGAAAGTGAGGAACAGCCCCTTCCAGGACGATTGTGTTACCACCACTGTTAACACACACATCCACTTTTTTCACAGAGTTCAAAGCAAAACACTTTCATTTTAAATGAAAAATATGAACATCCGTCTTTACTAAAGTTCAGATGTTTGTTTTCGTAGGTGAAACTCAGACTCACTGCTGAGGCTCTAGGATGACATCACTTTCAGTCCCATCAATGATTCTTTATGGAAGAGATCAGTTCGGGTTTAGAAAAGAACTTTTTACTGATAAGCAGAGGTGGGTAGAGTATTTAAATATTTTACTTAAGTAAAAGTATTCTTCATTTACCAAAATAGTACTCAAGTTCAAGTATAGAGTAGGCATCCAAATAATTGCTTGAGTAAGAGTAAAAACGTATTTGAATAAAAATCCACTCAAGTACTGAGTAATTAAAGAGTAACGTCCCATTTCTGTCAAAAAAAAAAAAAAATGACAAAAAAACTATGCTATAATCCAAATTTAATAAGGCTGGGGTAAAGACATACATTTTTATGCAAAATAAAACATTAGGCAACATTTGCTTCAACAAATTCACAATAAATTGTGAGAGGTTTTTTTTTTATTTTTGCAAAACAATGTCCTTCAGCCAAGATATCGTAAATTCTTGTCCTCTCTTTTTTATCACAAAAATTAGAAACCTTCCAAATAATTCAGTTGTCCTTGAACTTAAACATATTCGTTAACATCAAATACAAGATTATCTGTGTGTAATGCTAAATTTAAATCAGTGGAAGAGTGTACAGCATAAAAAATTGAATGCGAGTTGCTGCAAGAGAAATTTTTTTATTTAAAACCTCAAACACAAAAAAGAAAAAAAAAATCACTCAAAGTGACTGTTCAGCTTCAACAGTAGCTGGCTCTCAAGGTTTTTGCAGTGACACTGTGATCGTTTATCAGTAAAAAGAAATCCTTCATGACTGAAGAGTCTCTCACAAGGATGCTGGAAGACTCGGGTTGAGTTTGAGTGACAGTCTCTTGATTAGAGGGAAAGAGTGCAAGAGATCAATAGCTCCATTGGATGGGCATGAAATCACCACTCGTCCGTCAGCTCGATCTGAATGAACTATATTTAAATACATAGTTGTAGAAGTAAATTTTCCCTTACCAGTTCTGGTATCGCCTGTTCGTCCTGGGATGGGTTCTCTCCCTCATGTGGGAATTCCTAAGGTTTCTTTGTTTTTCCTGATTCTGGTTTTTTAGGAGTTTTTCCTAAAAGGGATATCCAGTTTATTTAGTCTGTTTAGCCTTTAACTATTCTTCATGTTTCATGACTATTTTCTGCATCTGTAAAATTACCTGCATGAAGCCCAATGAGGCAAATTGTGATTTTGGGCTATATAAATAAAATTAAATTTAAAGGTTCCTCTCCTGTTTGGGTTTTTTTTCATGGATCCAAACAAGTCATCTTCATCAGAGAGGCTGCTGCTTGTGCAGTTATCATCATCATCAGGGTCAATGTCGAGGTGGTTTTTGATGTAGTCAAGGCCTGCAGAAGCACATGAATAGCTTTTTATAAAAACAAGAATGACATGATCTGATCACTCATTTACTGCACAGGTCACCAATCGGGAAGCCTATGGTGTAAAATGATACAACACAAATCTAAAATCAGGCTTGTGATATGTTTATTGATATATTTAACTGTTTTTAATATGTCCCCCTCTGTGGTCCAGTTTGTTCTGAATTTAGGCAGCAGTATAGCTGCAGCAATCAATTCTGAGCCCTTCAATCAAATGAAGTAATCTGAATCAAGAGCAGAAAACCTAATAAAAGCCTGAAATTCTTTTTTAAAACTTTAAACATTGATTTAATAAAACATGTATAAATGATTTCAAAAGCTATTTGCAGATAGAAACACACTGGAGCCATGACATCTTTGAACTCAGGATATTCCTTTATATAAAAAACTCAGATAAACAAAGAGCTTTGAGACATTGTATCTTAAAGGTGGAGAAATGTTTTTTTTTTTTTAAGGAGAAAAGCAGGGATGTTATAATGTACTAAAGTACTATCATTCTTTCACTGCCTACATCCATTGCACATGCGCAGACCCAAACTACTTCATATTTTTCAGTTTACGGGAGAACCCGTTAATTGGTGTTTCGTGACTTTTTAAGTTACATTTAATTTATGTAAGACGTCTTAAAAGGTTAAATGTTCATATAAAGTCAAAACTCAAGAGAAACTTACCGCAAGATACTTCCTCAAGCTTGATGTGAGTTCTTGTAGGCTGAAATGTCGACCTTTTTGGGAAGACAAACTGGCAGCGCATCACATAACTCGTCTCATTCGTGCAATGTAGGATAAACCTCGGTCGTAAGTGAGGCTGAGGGTAATCTGCCGCCCCCAGCAAAGAATCACCATCGTCCTTTGTCGCCATTGTTTAGAGGAGTGATTTGCCTGCGCAATTCCTCCCGCAGATGAGTTTTGTTTACAGTCTCGTGACTATCTTTCTTCATATGATTGGTCACAAGGAGTCACATGATGGTACGGAGCCGGGGGAAGTTTTTTCGCCAACACAGGATCATTTTACATTATTTTGATTTATTCCAGTCAAAAGGAAAGGTAACGAGCAGCAAGAGGCCTAGTGTACATGAGTAAAAGTCACGTTTTTCTCTCAGAGTTGTACTCAAGTAAAAGTAAAAAGTGAGCCATATTTTGACAACTCTCAAAAGTGCAATTTACCCAAAAACTTACTTAAGTAAATAACGGAGTAAATGTAACGAGTTACTACCCACCTCTGCTGATAAGATATATAAACTTTATGACTGCATGTTGACATCGAAATAGAAGGAAATTTGTCCATTTCAAAAGATAGTTGGGAAAAAATCTGCAAAACACAATGGAATACAACTAGATCTAATATGTGGCGTGAATTTTCATGGAAAAACTTACTGCGTATTTTTGTTACACCCATCCAAAAAAGGTATCTAGGAAGAGCGACTGATGTTGGAGACTCTGTGGGTCAACAGAGGCAAATCATTACCATATTTTTTGGAAATGCCCAGCTATAAAGATATTCTGGTTACAAATATGCAATCATGTAAACAATGTTTTTGGTTGCAAAATTCCATGTTCATTCCAACACATGTATCTGGGAGAGGTCGATGTGGAGAACCAGGAAAAATTATATAAAAAGCTCCTAGCAACTCTCTTGGTTGCTAGTAAAAAAGCAGTCACAAGGAAATGGCTAAAAGTAGAACCGCCTTCAGTGGAAGAATGGATCAATATAACTCATGACATTTATACAATGGAAAAACTAACTTCTGCCCTCAAAATTCAAAGAGCTAACTTTTACGAAGAATGGACAAAATGGACAGAGTATGTCAAACCTGTAACATCAGACTTTATCTGAATTTATAATACTAAAGTGAATAGAAAGACTGTGAAACTTCACCTGTTTGTTTGTTTGTTTTGTTTTGTTTTTAGAGTGCACTATTTCATTTTGCTGTTTTGTTGTGACTATGTATTGTAGCGAGTGCATACTTGCAAAATAAAGATAAAAATATTTAAAAAAAGAAAGATAAACTTTAATTACAGACTCTTAGTTGAATGTGTGATGATGATTGATCTGATGATCTGTTTCAATAATGATCTTGTAAATGTGATCAAACTGTTTTCTTGCTGGAACTCCAGCTGTCATCACTGCTACTGAACACACTTTTCTGTCTGATTTCAGGTTGGAAGACTGCAGTTTGTCAGAGATCAGCTGTGAAGTTCTGGGTTCAGTTCTGAAGAACAACCCGTCCAGACTGACAGAACTGGACCTGAGCAGGAACAACATCCAGGATTCTGGATTTCTTGATCTGTGTGGTTTTCTGGAGAGTCCAGACTGCAGACTGCAGACTCTGAGGTCAGTAAATGAGCTGAACTCCCTGAAGGATGAGAAAAAAGTTTCAGGTGAAGAACTTTCTGATGTTTTACTGGAAGATTTTCTGAACATTTTCTGGATCACAGCTTGGAGTCAGTTCAGCTGTCTGATGAATTTCTCTCCAACCTTTTCTTGATCTCATGACCTTTTCCAACAAGGTGAAAGAAAAGAGGAAAAGGAGACAGGAGGGAATGTTTCCACCATGCTGATGTGTCTCCTGCTTTTCTGTCTCTTCTTTACTTCCTGTTTCTGCTTGACTGCAGATCTACTTCCAGAATATCTGGAAATGACTGAAGGAAAACAAAGATTTCCAAACTCAAGCAGATCACTTTGTTTGATTCATTCATTTAAAAATCTTCATGTTGGTTCTAAAATGTGGAAATTTGAGAAGGAATTTTTCCAAACACCACAGAAAGAAACACCGGTAGCTCATCATGTTTTGTCGAAACATAAAAACCAGATTGATTTGTCACTTTATAAAGTTGATAACCAATCAAAATTACAAAGGTCCCCCCCTCTTCCCCAACATGAAACAACTGTCAACTAGCTGTCAATCAAACATTGTGCTGCATTGTCCTTCATTGGAGTAGACTGTCAGACAGCCAGGCTGGTAGTAATGACAGGCAGAGCTCAGTCACACCAGTAAACTGTAGAAAAAGATATCATTATCATGAAGAGCAACCAAAAATCAGGACAGGATGGAAAAAAATATGAAAGAGTGGAATATCGAGTATTTGTTTAAATATATTTTAAATAACCACACTGGGCCCCAGTAGTGGTTTTACATTGAATTACTCCCCCACACCACCACCACATAGTCACAACTGAAGTTTGTTTGTCTGTCTCAACTGCCATGTTTTACTGTAATTTTCCTGAATTTCCCTGAGGACTGCCAAAGAGATTAATAAAGTATTTTCTATTCTATTCTAATTACAATTGAAAACAGGACACAAAAGACATTTAACATAATTCTGTGCAGCACAATAACAGTTATCAGTACATACAATAATAACTAAAAAAATATACTATATGAATATATCTGTTTATAAAAAATATAATTTATAAAATAAAACATCCATGTTTTGAGAATGTAAATTAACATGCCCTTAGACCAGGGGTAGGCAACCTTTAATGTTGAAGGAGCCATATTAGACCAAAAAAACAAAATTAAAATCTGTCTGGAGCCGCAAAAAATTAAAAGCCTTATAATGAAGGTAGCACATGCTGTATGTATTTATATTAGCTACATTAGCCTACTATTAAAATGACTAAGTTGGTTACAAATACATAATGAGCCTTCATGATTAAATGTTTATTTAATCCTGTGGAGAATGACGCACCACGTGACTACTCTGTTGTAGGATGAAGTTTAACTTCAATAAAATATTAATGAATTACAGTTTGTTTCATTGTTTTGATGAAATTAAAGAAATGTAATAAAGAAATCAAATTTCTGATGTCAATTTTATTTTGTAAATTAAAAAAAAACAAAAAAACAACAGTAATGGAGTTTGGAGATGCAATCCACTTCTTAAATGTATTTTTGTGCTCCTGGTGATGGTTTTCTGTATTTAGAGGTGGTTGGACACCTGGGATGTGTCTGGGGTTGAATTTCAGGGGATGAGGGTCTCCATCATTTGCTTCTGCATCTGTCCTCCACTGTTGTTAATGTGATGAGCAGCTTTGATCTCTCACCACATCACCAGAACCTCCAGCATCCTCACACTTTCTCGTCTTTGGTCCTCTAAAATCATCAGCTGCAGCCCACAGGACACTTGAAGAAAAATATGTTCATTTATTGGGATATTTATTTCCTGAAAACACATAAATGTATGCCTATTTTATAAGATTACTCATAATATATGAGTAAAAATTAAGCTAACTTACATTTGAGTGACATTTCTCTCAAACAGTTTGTGTTTCAGAGTAAAAACTAGCTCGTAAGTGTTTGATTCCTTCAGAAAATAACCCGGAAATGCAGCTCCACAAATGTTACCTTTTTTCGCCAAAAATGACTCCTTCCGTTTTTCCTTTGGTCTCAAAATCTTCTCAGGACCTTCATGAAGGCTTTATTTCCCACAATGGTCCTCTTTCAGGCATTTTCCTTATGTTTTTCGCCGTTATAAAAACTCTTTATGGCCGCTCTGCTCTTTTCATCTCTCCTTTGATCTGTCTCATACCGGGAAACAAAAGAGCACCCCGCGCGCTTCTGGGTGGAATTACCGTAATGAACCAATATCGACAAGAAAGTGCAATGTCTCAGCTGTCAGAGACTGTTGAGATTTTTAAAATACAGCAAACCGTTAGTGATGGGTCGGTCGCGAACGAAAAGGCTCTTAGAACAGGATCTTTGAAGTGAACGACACGAGCTGGCTCCTTAGTGGGAACCGGGAGCCGTGTTTTTTTTTGTCTCACCTCGTCTCTCTCTCTGTCTTTTTTTCTCCTTATGTCGCACGTGATTGGTCAATATGTGTTTGTGACGTGTGTTCGCGCTGAGCACAGGAAGAAGGGCGGTAGTTACACTCGTGGCAACAGTAGCACAGCACACACGGAGGGAAAGAGAAAAAGAGAGCCACGTTTTAGATTTAGTTTCTGCATTTTAACCCTTTAAGAAATTATTTAAAAGCGCCAGAGAGCCACGAGATAGCGCTTAAAGAGCTGCATGCGGCTCCGGAGCCGCAGGTTGCCAATCCCTGCCCTCTACTTTAGAGAAGAAAAATCCGCTCATGGTTGTTGTTTTCAATTCAATGATTAGAACATTTTTAGTCATGAATATTTACTTTATGCTAATAACATCGAGTCTACCAGCCTACTAGCATCTAACATTTAAGTAAATAAAAAAAGTAGGTTTCTTATCAAAACTATTATACCCTTTATTTAGAAAGTTTCAGTTCATAATTATTCTCCTGCAAAAACAAAACTCTGATAATAAGTAAAAGTGTAGTCTAATGTCAGGTTTTATAACATGACAGAAATGTAGTGTAATTTACCTACACGTATTTTCTCTGAATCTTTAGATGAACACCCCCCCTTTTTTTAAAGCATCAATATTTCATCAAAGCCTGAAAGTTTATTTTTCTAGTCATTTTTTTTTATTTTTCTACCATTTTAAAGAAATTGATTTTGTTCAAAACACAAATTATTTTTCAAGGGACCACAGAAGAGTAAAGATTTAAACTATTGATGAACAATAAAATAATTATTGTAAGGGTTTTTTTTGTCATGCTGGTATAGAAATGTGTGCAACATTTTTGCATGATTGTGTGTAATGTTACAGATCAGTGTTGCAGTTGTGAGTCACAATGAAATGGAGCACCAAATGAGTGTGTTTGTGTTAGCTGTGGTCAGTGCAAGCAAATAATAGAAATTCCCAGTGGACCTGAAGGCAGCAATAGCGAGTTCATAATGCAAGAGCATAAGTGCTGAAATTCCACGCAGACCCTGAACGCACCTCGTGCTGCAGCTTGTGTGACAATCAAATCCATTAAATCTGCGCAATAAAGTCAGGATTAAATGTTTGAACTGAGTCTGGGATGGATGTTTGTGGTGACCAACAGTGGAGGGAGAAGCAGACTCCATCCTGATTGTGTTTGAGCCTCAGAGATGAAGAACAGAGACTCACCTGTTAAAGTTAAAGTTTTTCTGACCGCCAAAATAAAATTTTTCCCTAGGTTTGGCGGTTGTTAATTTAAAGATCCGCCTGTATTGAAGCATTGGTTATAGAATGTCATGTTATGACTGACTTAAAAATAAAGAAACTTTCTACAAAGTAGACCCCGCCCCCTTCCCCATCCATCCTCTTTATTTAGGAGAGATCTGCAGCTGAACTGCTCCTCCGCTACGGGATAAGATAACTGTCAAAAAGAAACATATTCATATATATTTTGTATTCATAAAAATAAATTTGTATTCATAAATACAAAGTTGTGCATACATTTACATTTTGAGCATAACTTGGCAGAAAAAAAATATGAATACAATTTTTATTTTACATTTAACATGTCTCTTTACGACTTATGAATACGACTTCTCTGTCTTGAATATGAATTTCTCCTTTTCACAAACTGTCAAAAATACGTCACAGGATCACAGGCTTATACATCGAGTCCGGAAATGTCAATGCGCGTTGTGACTCATTCATTAAACTATGATGGCAGGAAAATTTTCTCTATATTGTGGCTCTGGTGGTGGAAAAAAATATTAACTGTCAAGTCCTGCTTCTTATATTTTATTTATTTTGTCAGGCGACAACAGCTGAGTATTTAAGCAATGAAACGGACCCGGAAGTGGTGGCAAAAAAGAGCGATGATTGGAGAATGATGGAAAAAAAATAAAAACGGCAGACAAGGCAGCGGTGGGATCCCTGTCTCTTTGTTGCTCCCATTCGGCTGTCTGATCACTCAAATATATAGATTTGGGGATTTCATGCATTCAATCAAATATTGCATTTACATTCAGCATTTACTCTGAATGTCTGCCAGTCACATTAGATGAAAATGTCTGTGCTTGTGGTTAACTCTAGCTTAACAAGTCAAATCTGGGAAAGTCTGTCCACGTTGATGCTCAGGATCACACCTGCTAAGAAAGGATCCTCATCAGGTGATGATACAGATCTACGGGACCCCAGCTGATGTCAGAATTCACTGAGGCGGACACCCAAGGAGGAGCACACTGAGGGCTAGATTAATACAGTTTATCATGCTCAATGTGGTGTGGAAACTACATTGCTGCCAGATGCACAGGGGAGTCTGTAACAAAACACAAGGAAGTTATTCGAGGTCAAATGAAGGGAACAACGTATGGGTGTTGGTATGACCTCCAGGAGAGCAGACTTTGGGGGTGTCCATATGGAGATGGGAGGGGCAGTGAAGAATCTTAAGAAATCCAGGCCAGGGTCATACACGTGGGGTCCAATCCAGAAACGCAGCACACCAGGGGAGCAAACTTGAATCAGAATCCAGGGTCAGAAAAAAGGGTCAAAACCAGAAGGGGCAGACTTGAGTAGACCTGAACTTGGCGAAAGCACAAGGAACTGGCAAGGAGGATGAGGGGGAGAGAAACTTGAATAGTCCAGAGCTCAGGTGTGGAATCTGCAATCAGGAGGGAGCAGGAACAGGAAGCCCAGAGGGAAAAAAACCCACAGATCCTGACAGCTCCTGCTTACATGCTCGCAGCTTCCTCTGCACTGGCCACGAGCTCCAATGAAAACCACCAGCTGCTGTTGGTCATTCATCCAGGAAAAAGTCGAACTCACCAAGAAGAGGAAAACACAGGTTATCCTGGAAAAAAATCACCCATGAGACCAAAACATCAAACTCAGATCACAATGCATCCTGTCTTAACGCAGCATGACTGCTTTATTCAATAAAAAAACAAATGTACGTCTATACCTTATGTGGGAATGATGCAACAACATCTCAAGTTGTTGATCTTTATCAAAAAGTAAGTGAAATAAATTTCTTGGAGTTGTAATGGATGATAAACTGAAATGGAAATCACATAATTATTACTTAAAAAGTAATATAAGCAAAAACATCAGTATTTTACACACAGTAAAGAATGTGCTAATAGTAACTCCTTGTGTAAGTTATAGCCTACTGCTCTTTTATTCTTCCTTATTTTAATAATTCTATGGAAATATGAGGAAAGGCTTATTCCACATACTAAGCCATTGTGTCTGTTAAAGAAAAGAATGGTATTAATTATCCATAAAAAAGTAACAAAAAAACCTACAGATATTTTGATTACAAATCGCATCGACTTGAATTCTGGACTTAGATGGTTTAAAAAAATGTTTCATATTAAAGTACAAATTGTGATGTGCTGTCCAAGCTGGTAGAAGAGTTTTCCAACAAATTCTGTGACTTTGAGAAACTGGAGCGTTGTGTGACATTTATTGTGAAGCTTTTCTGGATGTGGACATCAGTGAGTTGTCAGGACAGATGCTGACCTGTTCTCTGTTGATTCTGTGGAGATGGAAGTCCTAAATCTCCACAATGATGTTCAGATCAAATCTCTGCAGCATTCTCAGCACTTCTGGAGTTTAGTGCAGCCAGAAAATGATCCAAATCTCCAGCAGGCTGCTCTGAAAATGGCAACATTATTTGGGTGGATATTTCTTTGTGAATCTGCCTTTTCTGACATGAATGTAATGAAGTCCAGAACCAGACTGACAGATGAACATTTAAATGACTCCGTCAGAGTAAATCTCAGTGGATCCACTGAGAATTGTGGGTTTTTCCTTCTTTAACTGAAGTGTACCAACAATTTTGTTCACGTGTGTATATAATCCCACCCCGGCTCGTCCATACCAATGTCTCTACATGAATTATCAATATCCAGTTCAGGACTTAATATCTAATATTTGTACTCTTACAATCATAGATTCAGGTTAAAGAGGATCTTTATATCAGTGATGCGCTCCGTCAAATCGACTTCAAAACTTCTCTTCAGTGCCATGTTCAACTATCCTCATTGAAGAAGCAGTTTTGCAGTAGCTTGTAGAGTTGAGGAGAGTTGTAGTTACACGTTCGCTGCTCGTGACCCGGAACCGGAAGTCGATCAAATCAATTAATTTTTTTTAATAATGGTTCTTATCTGCAGTTTTCCCTGAGTACTTTGTAAAGGAAAACATTAAAATACAAATATCTATGGTGCACAGGCAAAATCTGTGACAAAATCTGTGACAAAATCTTTTTGAATGTAATCCTCTGTGAATCTCACTTGTCTGAGTCTGATACTTGATGGTTTCTCATCTTTGGTTCAGGTTCATCAGTGTTTGGGGTCAGACTCTGAGCTGAGGAAATCCTCAGGATTGAGTAAAGGTGTTCATCAATCAGACGGCTCCTATGTGATGTTTAGTTTAGCTTCATCAAATAGAACAGTTGTTCACATAGATACTGTATGTATGTGCAAACGGACAGAGAGTCTGAGCAGCTTGGATGTGCAGTTGGAGCATTGTGTCAGGATGAAATGTGCAAACTCAGCAGCAACCACTAATATTGTTCTTTCAGTGTGTCATTACACATTTGTTACACCACATTTGGTCTAGCGGTCTGGGGCATAGCATAAAGGTAAAATAAGGAAAACAAAAACAAATGTCTCCATAAAAAGTTTAACAAATTTATTTAAAACAGTAAACCAATCAATAACTCAAAAGTGAAGCTAAAGGCTTCAGGGTGAACCAAGGCCAAAACAACAAGCAAAACCCCAACTAACTCAACCCAGGGAGCTTACCTGCAAAAGAAACAGTAAAAGAATGACAAACACTAACCTCCCTGGACTAACAGAAACAGGAGAAAATTCACACTAAAGAAAATGGTGGTTCACCCCTACAGCTTCACTTAAACTAAACACACAAGCTGAAAAGAACAGAGTGGGACCCAAAACACAACCAAAGAAACAAACTACAAAGTACACAACTAAAACAGGTGGAGAAGAGCACTGAGCTGCAGTGGAGACTGGTTGCAGCCCAGCTCCCTTCTCATGGGCCGGAGGTTCTCCAGGTGCTTTTGAAGATGGCTCCATCTGGTTTGGGCCAATTGGAAGCCACTCCCTCCAGCACCACACCTGAAAGAAATCAAAAGGACAGACACACAAAACAAAGATCCACCCAACACAAAGAGGTCCCACTCTGACAAAATGCACACAGACCAAAACCAAATACGGCAACAGCCGTAACACATGACTCTTTCTGCTGAGTCAGCAAAGTTTCAATCTTCACTGAGTCTTTATGGAAGAGCTCAGTTCAGGTTTAGAAAAGAACTTTTTACTGACAAAATGATAAAAAAGAGAATCTAGAAAAGCTCTACAGCTGTTTGAAAAACTGATGATTGTTTGATATTTTCTTCATCAATTGAATTGATTGTGTGATGATGATTGATCTGAAACTGATCTGTTTCAATAATGATCTTGTAAATCTGATCAAACTCTGTTTACTTGCTGGAACTCCAGCTGTCATCACTGCTCCTGAACACACTTTTCTGTCTCATTTCAGGTTGTGGAGGTGCAGTTTGTCAGAGATCAGCTGTAAAGTTCTGGGTTCAGCTCTGAAGAACAACCCGTCCAGACTGACAGAACTGGACCTGAGCTGGAACAAGATCCAGGATTCTGGATTTCTTCATGTGTGTGGTTTTCTGGAGAGTCCAGACTGCAGACTGCGGACTCTGAGGTCAGTAAATGAGCTGAACTCCCTGAAGGATGAGAAGAAGGTTTCAGGTGAAGAACTTTCTGATGTTTCAACTGAAGATTTTCTAAAAAATTTCTGGATCACAGCTTGGAGTCAGTTCAGCCATCTGATGAATTTCTCTCCAACCTTTTCTTGATTCCATGACCTTTTCCAACAAGGTCAAAGAAAGGGAGACAGGAGGGAATGTTTCCACCATGCTGATGTGTCTCCTGCTTTTCGGTTTCTTCTTTACTTCCTGTTTCTGCTTCACTGCAGATCTACTTCCAGAATATCTGGAAGTGACTGAAGGAAAACAAAAATTTCTAAACTCAAGCAGATCACTTTGATTGATTCAGGTTTCTTTTTTTTTTTTTTTTACTTGTCCTGTCCAACAGCTGAGCAAGCAGATACGGGCTGAGAGCCTCTTGCGTTGGACAGATTTTAATGTCCCAACAGGGGTTTATTAAGTATGTTGTATATCCTGCTCAACTTTATTTTAATTATGTTGTATCTTTTTCTTTTTTTGTTGGACCTGACGGAAACATAAGGGGGGGGGGGGGGGGGGGGTAGAAGAGTGGGGTTAAGAGAACAAAGAAGGTAACACAGAGTAGTAACATCCTATAACAACCAGGTCTAAAAAAAAATCTGGAATGGGCGGGGCCTGTCTACACACACACTCAGTTACACACATACCTTTTGGCTAGAATAATCTTTACCTTTAAAGTTGTCAAAAATCTACACAATACCACTGCAGCTCACACACAATCATAGAAGCTGACACAAATAAAGCCTTTCATTCCATCACACATTCTGTTAGTGCGAGGTGAGCTGACACCTGTGCTCAGGTGAGTGTTTATGTTTTGCTGATGTGGATGTTAATGAAATGTATAGAAGGAGAGATAACCCAGCCATCCCCACGCCAAGGCCCCCCACCCGAACGGCAGCAGCAGCCCGGGCCCCCCAACACCCGCCATGGAGCCATGGAGAGAATCCGCCAGCCGCAGAATCCCGCCAGAAACCCAGACCAGGGCACGCGGGACCGCCGCAGAGGCCACCCACGCCCGAGAGCCGGAAGGCACGGGAGCACAGAGAGCGCGGACCCCCGCCCAGCCAGAGCAGCAATCCCCCCACCACGCCCAGAGGGCCAACACAAGGCCCCACACCCAGAGAGCCCCAACCCCAGAGGAGCAGCACACCACCACCCAGCAGCGCCGAGCATCCCCCCTGCCCCACCCCAGGCACGAGCCAGAGCTCCTCCAGGATGACCCGCTTCTATGCTCCAGACATCCGCCGCGGGAGGTCCAGGGGCGAGCCAGGAAGGGGCCGCCCACCCCCGCCATGCAGAGAGACACCCAAGAGGAACGGGGGTCCCAGGGGAATGATGTTAACAAGGCCTGACCAGGCACATCCACTGATGGAAATTTGGAGAGGCCCAATTCTTGAGAGCCGAGACCTGGACACCCCACGGCTCCGATGTAGTTTGATCTCCTTAAATCTTGGGGATCCCTCTCCCCCAGGGGATGGCCGGAGCCAGGAGGGGACCCAGGAGAGGGACCACCAAGCGTAGGGTTTTCCAACACCCCCTTTCCTTGGATGGTGGAACAGGGCATTTTGGCGTGTTTGCTTGTTTGTTTTTTGTTTAGAGTGTATATTTTGAGGTGTTAGAGGTGTGTGTACTACAAGGTGCGGTTAAAATTGGTGAGTAGGGTCTTGACAGGACATATCCTGATCACTCACAGCGATGCCCTGTCACCCTCTCACCAACGGTCCTACATGTCTATGGTGCTGTTAAAATTGGCGGAAAGGGCAAAGGAAATGATTGATTCAGGTTTCTAAAAATATCCTTTTGTTGGTTCTAAAAGGTGAAACATTGAGGAGGATTTTTCCAAACATTCTAGATCAAGAAACGTTGTCAAACGTTTTTAAGAATGTTTATTAAAACAGAGCAGAGAAAAGTACACGTCTTGCCAGCATGGAGGAGAGGTCTGCAGAGCCCTGCCTGTGATGAAGGACATTCCTATTTTATAGAGCCATACAAACAACCTTAATCAGAAACTTAGGATAAGAACGTAAGCGCCATATCTAATATAGACAAGATGTTCTAATGGAGTCAAAATGTTTATACACTGTGATCAAGGCGTCCTGACAACAAGAAAGCAAAGTCTGTGGCTTCACGGCCTTTCGGATCCAACTATTTTTCCACAATAAGGACTAGATTTCTCACTGACACAATCTGATGGGAAAGTTTTCAACACAAAACATCTTTTGTTTTAACTTCACTGTTTTCATTTGTTCAATGTGAACATTTAAAATGTAAATGAAAACAACTAAACATAAGTATCTCTCCAGCTGTTTCATGATTGAAAGTATCTCAGTGAGCATAAAAGGTTGGAGACTCCTGCTTTAGATGAAGTCCACATGCAGACTAAATCAGTGTTATAATGGAGTTCTATGGAGAAAAGAACTTTGTAATGATGCATTTAATCTACTTTTTATTAATCAGAAACAACTTCTAGAATTCTACAGTTTTTCTTGATAGCTAAGACTCTTTTCTTGAAAGCTGCTCTCTTTTTCTCTAAACTGTGAACACAAAACCCAATTTTTAAGCTTCATTAACAAAACCTCAAATTCTTCTGCCAGAACCAAACTTTTATCTGAAAACAGTTCAAACTGTGATCAAAAGTGAACTTTGTTGTGAAATGGTTCATATACCTTCCACCACCATGAGGAGATTTCCATTGGTTCAGACAATAGGGTTTAGTGTTTTAGCAACTGAGAAATACTGTATTGAACCAAGACCTAACACAGTGCAGAATAGTTCATCATCAAATGAATAACATAAGATTTGTTTTGTCTCTGTTTTTAATAACATTTTTCAACAGGAAAACAGAAAAAAGTTTGATTATTTCAAAAAGAATATTTAAGGAACATTCCTTAATATTTAGATAATTGCAGAAATAAGTTCATGATTATAAACTGCAAATGCATTGAAGTTCTGCTCCATGATCATAACCAATCACTGCTTTCTCATAGTAACCTGAAAAAAAATAGATGAATGAATGAATGAATTAAATGGTTTATTTCAAGCAATCAGTTCATAATACATTAAATAACATATCGCACAATAAATCACAAGTTGAAATAGAGTGGAAGGAAGGAAACTTATTTAATCCCACCCCGGCTCAACCGTACCATTGTCTCTACATGAATTATCAATATCCAGTTTAGGACTTAATATCTCATATTTATAATCTACAATCATAGATTCAAGTTATAAAGGATCATTTGTATCAGTGATCTGCTCCATCAAATCGACTTCAAAACTTATCTTCTGTGTCATGTTTAACTCTCCTCGTCGCAGTAGCTGTTTTGCAGAATCTTGGTGAGTTGAGGAGAGTTTGAGACACATGTCTGCTGCTCGTGACCCAAAATCGGAAGTCGATCAAATCAATTGATTTTTTTTATAATGGGTCTTATCTGCAGTTTTTTTCTGAGTACTTTGTAAATTAAAACATTAAAATACAATTTCTCCATAATTCCTTTTAATAGCAGAAGTCTGTATGCCAATTTTCATAAAATTAAGGACTATTTGAAGCAGTTTTCGCAAAGCTTCAGTATAATTGCAGTCTCAGAAACATGGTTTAACAATGACAGGGGAGTGGACTTTTACATTGAAGGCTATGAAGTCATTTATAAAAGCAGAGAAATAAAAAATGGAGGTGTGTCGCTCCATAAGTAGACACCAATTTGAATTATAAGATGATAGAAAGTTTATCTGTTGTGGTGAGCGATGTGTTTGAATGCATTGCAATTGAGATACTAATGGAGAAAAAGAAAAATATAACAGTAGGTTGCTTATACAGGGCACCGGGTTCTGACATGAATACTTTTAATGCTTGGATAGAAGAACATTTTACTAATTTGAGTCAAAAAATCCATGTTTCTATGTGGAGGCTTTAACATAGACTTATTGAATGTAAACAAACATAAAGCATCTGAAGAATTCATTAATATCATGTACAGTAGTGGCCTACATCTTATGATTAGTAGACCCACACGAATTACTTTAAACAATGCAACATTAATAGACAACATATTTACTAATGTCATTGATAATAATATTGTTTGTGGGTTATTTATAAACAATATCAGTGATCACTTACCTGTCTTTGTAACCTATAACATCAAATATAAGAAATTTGGAAGTGATAACGGGCTACAATCAAGGAGGATCAGAACTGAAAAGTCTTTGAATAAATTAAAAAAGGATTTGATGGAGTATAACTGGGATTTAATTTACAATGAAAAAGATGTAGACAAAGCATATGAGGAATTTTTGAAAATATTTCAACTATTATATGATAAAAACTGTCTAATAAAGGTATACCGAAATAAAGTTAAACATGCAAACACCGTATGTATTATCAAAGGATTATAAAATGCCTTTAAAAAAAAAAAATTATATAAAGAATTTATAAAGCTCAGAAGTGTTGAACCTGAGAAGAGGTATAAGACATACAGAAACAAATTAACATTGATAATGAGGAAGTGTAAAAAGGAATATTATAACAATTTACTGGAGAACAATAAAAACAATACAAAATACAAAAAAATGTGGCCATTATTAAATATGGTAATTAGATATTCTCCAAAATATACAAGTTATCCCTATTTTCTAGATGGGAAAACCACACATACAAATCAAAAAAATATTGCTAATTTATTTAATACCTTCTTTGCTAATATTGGAACAAGTCTGGCTAAGGATATTCCAACATTAAGCAAAGGCCCTCATTTAACAAAAAGTAACATTAATACTATTTTTCTTGAAGAGGTGGAAGAAAAAGAAGTAATTGAAGTCACTAAGCAGTGTAAGAACAAAACATCTACAGACTGCTGTGATATTGGTGTAATGTTAGTCAAGCAGGTAATTGAAGGAATTTTAAAACCCATTACTCATTTATGCAATCTATGATTCCAGAATGGTAAATTTCCTCTGAAAATGAAAACATCTTTAAATAATCCCACTCTACAAATCTGAAGATAAATATCAGTTCACAGATTACAGGCCTGTCTCCCTCCTCCCTCAATTTTCTAAGATCCTGAAAAAAAGTTTTAAAATAAGACTTTGCAAATTCATTGATAAATAAAATTTACTTACAGATAGCCAGTATGGTTTTAGAGCAAACAGATCAATGTCATTGGCTTTAATGGAATTAACAGAAGAAATAACTAATATCACAGAAGAGAATAAATATGTACTAGGAGTTTTCATAGATCTAAAAAAAAAAAGCATTTGATACAATAAATCATGATATTCAAATTCATAAAATGGATAAACTTGGAGTGCGAGGACCAGCTTTAGACTAGGTGAAAAGCTATTCAAGAGACAGGCAACAATTTGTGGTGATGGGAGACCAAAACTCAACAGTTTTAGACATTGTGTGTTGTGTACCTCAAGGCTCAGTGCTTGGGCCAGTTCTATTTAACCTTTACATCAATGATATAGTTCAAACATCAGATGAAACAAAATTCATTTTATTTGTAGATAATACAAACATCCTGTTTTTGGACAAAGCTATCCAGAAACTCCTCACAAGAGTGACCAGAGGATGTATAATCTGAAGGACTGGTTTGATAGAAACAAGCTATCCCTTAATGAGAACAAAACTAAAATAATGCTTTTTGGTAAAAACAACACAAAAGAGCAAATTAAAATAAGAATAGCAGGAGTAACATTAGAAACAGTGAATCATATCAAATTCCTGGGTGTGACAATGGATGACAAGATTTCCTGGAAACATAATATCAGTTCTATACAAACAAAAATATCAAAAAGTATTTCAGTCATGGCCAAAGTGATGTATATTCTGAACCTCGGATCACGCTAGATATTATATAATTATCTTGTGTTGCCGTACTTAACCTACTGTTCCGAAATTTGGGGAAGTACATACAAAAGTTCTTTAAAACCACTATGCATGTTACAAAAAAGAGCAGTAAAAATAATTTATAATGTAAGTTATCGCCATTATTTCTTAAATCAAAGATACTAAAACTTCTTGATTTAATAGAACACAGAATATTACAACTGATTTACAAACAAGACAGAATCTACTACCACTACATCTACTGTCAATGTTTTCTGACGTATTGGGTGGTTATAGTTTAAGAAAAGAAAATAATTTGAGTACTCAAAGCACTAACAACAAAAAAAATCTTTGGAAACTATGGAACAGTCAGAATAATGAGCTACGAATAAGCAACAGCATAAACCACTTTAAACAAAAACATAGAAAATTAGTCTTCCATAAATATAGTAAGGAAGAAGGATGACAAATCTACTTTAGATTTGTCATCCTGATACAGTTGTTGACTGTGAGGTTTATAGTTTATGTGGGTTACTGTTTTGAGTGTATTATTATTGGTGATGATGACACTGGGTGTAGAGGTCCCAGGGGAATGATTTATGGGAATGGAAAGTATGTGAATGGTAAAACTGTTATATTTGCATACATGTACATCTTTGAGTATATATCCTTGTATGTGTTTGATTATAAGGACAAATGTTTGATGAAAAAAGAAAAAAATGGTATTAAATATCCGTTTCTGAAATAATTTATATTAAGTTAAAATTAAGATATAGATAGGGGGTAGGATTAAAAAAAAGTTTTTTTTAAACTTCTTCCTACTCCTTTTTGAACTACATAAGTGAGGTGTAATGTCTTTAATTTATAATTTATATAAAAAGTTTTTGTTGTTTTCTTGTTTTTTCACCATGTACTTTATTTATTTATTTAAGTACATTTTTTTTGTATGTTTGAAATAAAGGACTAACTAACTAACACAGACGAAATCTCGTCCTGTAGTAACAAATGTGAAAATGTAACAGACTTTATTAATGTAATACTCTGTGAATCTCACTTGTCTGAGTCTGAGTCTGATATTTGATGGTTTCTCATCTTTGGTTCAAGTTCATCAATGTTTGGTCTGGTCTCTGATGCTGAAGGAAATCCCTTCAGGAAATCCTCAGAGTAAAGGTGTTCATCAGTCAGACGGCTCCTATGTGATGTTTAGTTTAGCTTCATCAAATAGAACAGTTGTTCACATTGATACTGTATGTGCTGACAAACGGACAGAGAGTCTGAGCAGCTTGGATGTGCAGTTGGAGCATTGTGTCAGGATGAAATGTGCAAACTCAGCAGCAACCACTAATATTGTTCTTTCAGTGTGTCATTACACATTATTCTTTCTGCTGAGTGAGCAAAGTTTCAATCTTCACTGAGTCTTTATGGAAGAGCTCAGTTCAGGTTTAGAAAATAACTTTTTACTGACAAACTGATAAAAAGAGAATCTAGAAAAGCTCTACAGCTGTTTGAAAAAACTGATGATTGTTTGATATTTTCCTCATCGGTTGAATTGATTGTGTAATGATAATTGATCTGAAACTGATCTGTTTCAATAATGATCTTGTAAATCTGATCAAACTCTGTTTACTTGCTGGAACTCCAGCTGTCATCACTGCTCCTGAACACACTTCTCTGTCTGATTTCAGGTTGGAGAACTGCAGTTTGTCAGAGATCAGCTGTGAAGTTCTGGGTTCAGCTCTGAAGAACAACCCGTCCAGACTGACAGAACTGGACCTGAGCAGGAACAAGATCCAGGATTCCGGATTTCTTCATGTGTGTGGTTTTCTGGAGAGTCCAGACTGCAGATTGCAGATTCTGAGGTCAGTAAATGAGCTGAACTCCCTGAAGGATGAGAAGAAGGTTTCAGGTGAAGATTTTTCTGATGTTTCACTGGAAGTCAGTTCAGCCGTCTGATGAATTTCTCTCCAACCTTTTCTTGATCCTGACCTTTCCAAGAAAGTGAAAGAAAAGAGGAAAAGGAGACAAGAGGGAATGTTTCCACCATGCTGAGGTGTCTCCTGCTTTTCTGTTTCTTCTTTACTTTCTGTTTCTGCTTCACTGCAGATCTACTTCCAGAATATCTAGAAATGACTGAAGGAAAACAAAAAATTATAAACTCAAACAGATTCTCTTATCCACCTGTTTTAGTTACTCTTAAAAAGTAACTAAAACATGTCAGTTTGTTTTAGTTACTTTTTAGTTTCTTTGTGGTTGGGTTTTGGTCCCACTCGTCCACTCTGTGGAGTTTTCTTTAGAGTTGAATTTAGGTGAAACTGTTGGGGTGAACTGCCGTTTTCTTTAGTAACGTTTATGTTTATAATGTATTTGCACTCATGAAAGTTATTACTATAATGTTTGAGATGTATCATTATTTGCAATCTACTTTCAAAGGTTTTAAAACAGAAAGTTAACATTTGCACAAAAACCTAATTAATTATGTATGCTTTTTGAGGCACATTCATGTTACCTGTACTGCACTTGTACTGCACTACAATGTATGTATTTTTGCACAAAAATGAGTGAGAGAAATACTTGAGGCAATAAGCTAAAATAGTTATTTTGCAAATTTAACTACACATCGTTATCAAATAAAACAGAAAGGTCAAATATTGTCTGAATGTTTTTGCATGTTCGGACCCCGGTCTACCAAGCTGACAGAGTTACTGGACCTTTCGCCAAATTAGTTGGGGACCCCTGTTTTAGAGGATCCTCTTTTTTAGAGAGTGCTGCCTCTCCAAAGTACAGCCGAACTTCATTTACAACAACTTGGATCTTTTGGTCATCCTCGGATTCTCCATCCTCATTGTCACTCTGACTGTCCGTGTCGGACTGAAGTAGCGCTTCCAGAGTGCTCTTCACACCTGAACCATCGGGCCTCTGCTGTTTTGCATCCAGTGTCTTTGTTGTTTGTCCTTCTTTGACAGCAAGTACCTCAACAGTCCCCTGCAGTCTGATGCCATCTTCAGGAAGCAGAAACTTCAGCTTTCTGTATCTGGGATCCAAGGAAGCTGCAAGAACAACTGGATTATCTTTTTCTGTTGAGAGAGTGCAAATATTTCCCCATCTCTGTGTTATCCCTTCTTTTGCACTGCTGATAAAAGATTTTCCTGTGCTTGACTCAAGTTGGTTTTGATGCACAGCCCGTGTCAGCCCTTTGATCACCTGTGGAAGACCTGAAATGGTAGTGTACTGCTGTCCAGTAAGATGAAAAGTAGCAGTTTCAAAAGGTGCCAACCCTTGCTTCAGTTCTTCAAGCAGTTGCCACTGCTCTGGCTTCAAGTCAAAATAGTGTTTCCCTCTTGGAGTTACCATGGGATCTGAGAGAGTGGCAGTGACAGGCCAGCGCTGTTCGAGGTGTCTCTCTATCATGTGGAATGTACTGTTCCATCTTGCGCTGACATCCTGGATCAGTACATTTTTCTTTACATTCATTTGCTCTTGTTTCATCTTTAGCTTTGTTCTGGCCAGCTCGCTTCTCTTAAAGTGCTCCACTAGCTGCCTAGCAGCACCTAGTGCTCTACTGATGGTGGTTTCTTTGAGAGCAGTATTAACTATGAGCTTCAATGTGTGTCCAGCACAGCGGAAAGAGGCTCATCCATGTTTTTCCTCAAGCAGTCTCATTGCTGCCACCATATTGGAACCACTGTTATGAACTATAGCCTTTATTTTGGTTGGTGTAACCGTCTTCGTCTCTGCCCTGCGTTGTGTTACTTTTCTTTGCGTGTGTTGCATCAATAAGCCACGTGACGCCGGAGGAATTTCATTGGAAGAGCATCCATTTATTCTGTTCATGAAAAAATATGGCGTCAGCATGTGCCGCGCTCCAACAGTGCCCAAACTCTCCCAAATTAAGAAGTCAGAAAAAGGGAAAACATACCTGTTCATGAAAAAATATGGCGTCAGCATGTGCCGCGCTCCAACAGTGCCCAAACTAAAACATACAAAGTTCAAATTAACAAGAATTTAATATAAAGAAAAATATGTCCGCCACACTCACCTCTCCCAAATTAAGAAGTCAGAAAAAGGAAGAAGAGGGGCGGAGCATCAACTTATATTTGGGATCTGAAGGACCCTACTAGCATGCGACCCAACTGCCAGGTATAAAATAAAAAAAATAAATTAAAAAAATAAAATTTTGTGTAATTATATTATACATTGTGAACCCGTTACATTCACCCCCCTAAATTACACAAAATATGGCATACATGTGCAAAGGAACCCAAAACACACCGGGCCCAACACTTTGAGGAGTGAGTAAGAAACAATTACAGTTACAAATCCCAGTTTCATACAAACTACCCAAAGGATCAGCGTGAGAAAAGGAATGGCCAAAACCCATCTACACACATGGGGAAAAGAATATGCCCACTTACATATCACATACATATGCAACTGCAATACATAACTCCTAAATAGAAAAAAAATGACATCACAAAATTGTTACAAACCCTTTTAACATCAATCAAAGTGAAAGAGAAAAAAAAATCTCACAAACACATTCAAGAGACCAATGCCGATCTCTGTTGCATCATTTCGATTAACCGAGTCACTGGTCTTAATAAACGCCCAGCTCTGGATCTGCGAACAGCGACAGTGTCAACTGTTGGTACCACACTGTCAGTAGGCAAAACTGATTCAGGGTTGCCCGTCCCTTGGTCTGAACACAATGCAGGAGTGGGGTTACACAGACCAACTACAGATTCAGATACGTTATCAGAAACTGCAACAGCCAGCAGAGCATCATCTTCAGCAGTCAAAACACTGCCAGACGCTGAAGGCAGCTCTGACACCCAAACTCTTGTTCTGAACTCAACTGATTCTGAGGAAACACCACTTACGCCAGACCGTTGTCACTGTGATCACTGAGCCTCGAAACAGAGGACACACTCTGCTCCTGGGTATTAATGTCAGGATCCTGAAGAGGTAGGAAGTTCACAGGCATGATCAGATTACGATGAACAACTTTTGATCGCCCACTCGTGGGGTTAATCTTGAAGGTGTGACTCTGATCATTTTCTCCATCACGACATATAATTCGTGTCTTCCATCGATCAGCGAGTTTCTCTCTTCCCACCGCTCACCCTTATTGGCCAATAGCACACGATCACCCACCTCCACTGGTGCACCACGCACTTTTCTGTCATACAGTTGCGAGTGACGCTGAAGTTGTTTAGCCGCCACTGACTGTGCTACTGCTGCCATAGCCTCTTTCATGTTCTTTCGCAAGGATTCAATATAACGGTCATAGTCCACAACTTCCTGATCATGAAGAACAGAGCCAAACATAACATCCACTGGAAGACGTGGCACTCTGCCAAACATGAGCAGAAAAGGGGCATAGCCTGTCGTCTCATGCACAGTGCAGTTGTAAGCGAAGGTAAGGATTTCAAGGTTTCAGGCCAACGCTGCTTGCTCTGGGGGGCAGCGCTCGGATCATGTTGCCTAAAGTACGGTTCATCCTTTCGCACGAACCATTACCCATTGGATGGTAAGGTGTAGTATGGGATTTTTGTACTCCAGCAACACTCAACAACTCTGCAATAAGAGCACTCTCAAAGGCGGAACCCTGATCAGAATGTAACCTTTTTGGAAATCCATAGACACAAAAGTAGTTGTGCCAAAGTTGGTGCGCAACTGCTTTTTCTGACTGATTAGGACACAAGAATGCATGCGCCATCTTGGTGAAATGGTCAGTCACGACGAGCACATCCAGGGACTTGTTAGAATCCTCAGCCGACCAAAAGTCAACACTGACCAGTTCTAGAGGCTCAGAGGTATGAATGCTCTCCAGGGGCGCCCTAGCTTCAGGCTCAGGGGATTTGGAAACAACACATCGTCTGCAGTTCTTAACATACTCCGCCACATCCCTAGAGAGCCCAAGCCAATGAAATCTCTGTCTTGCCAAGTAAAGAGTCCTCTGCTGTCCCTGATGACCTGCGTCATCGTGAATGCCACGCAAAACCTTGCGTCGCAAGGACACCGGAACAACAAACTGATAGGATCTCTTTTTGGTCACAGGATGCACAGCCACACGATACAAAACCCCATTCCTCATGATGAGTTTCCCCCAACTCCTCAAAAATGTCACGACCCCAGCAGATTCCATGGCCTGCTCCCTCCTCGATGGTCTCCTTCCTCTTTCCAAAAAGAAAATCACTCTGCTTAACTCAGAATCCGACCTTTGTTTGTCTGCCAACTCATCATGGGAAAGAACTGCTGAGTCGGCATGTTGGGGCACAAGGACTGTCTGGGGGAACTGAGGCAAAAGCATAGCGTGTGGACTGAACTCCGAGTCACAACGTTGAACATGGTTGAACACAGCGGCCACTTCCTGCGATGAAACTGAGACAGACTGTGCAACTGCCGTACACTGCATAACAACAGGACGGCCACACAATGAAGTCATATCCAGTGGATTAGCAGACCATCGAAAAGCGTCCTGAACACCAGAGACTTCCACTGCACCAGCCCCAGCGAGCAACTCAGCATATGGCACTCTAGTTAAGAGGTGGGACGTGCTGGACTGCACAAATGGCTCTCTGCTCAAGGCGTCAGCGACAACATTACGAGGTCCAGGAATGTATTTGATATCAAACTGAAATGGAGCAAGTTTTACGATCCACCTCTGCTCACACGCATCCAGACGAGCTTTGGACAAAATATAAGTTAAGGGATTGTTATCCGTCCACACGGTGAACTGATGACCCCTCAACCAATAGTGAAATTTGTCACACACCGCCCACTTAAGTGCGAAAAACTCAAGTCTGTGCGCAGGATATTTTGACTGAGCGAAGTTGAGGGACTTGCTTGCGAAGGCTATAGGTCTGGCTATCTTACCCCCAGCTGGAACTTGTGACAAGACAGCGCCTAAGCCATCAGCAGAGGCATCAACAGAGAGCAAAAAAGGTTCATCAAAGTTTGGATGAGCAAGAATGACCTGGTCCAACAATGCCTGTTTGAGTTTGTTAAAAGCTGACCTACATTCTTCGGTCCAGTCGTCAGCACAGAGCTTTTTCTGAACCTGACGCTTTCTACCAACCCCACGCGGACGTCCCGAACCAGATGTCAGTTTAAACAGCGGCTTAGCAATGGTGGAACAGCCCTCAATAAACTGTTGATAGTACACTACCATACCCAAGAACGAACGGACCTTACGCCGTGAAGGGATATTTGTGTTGTCCTCCATAAGGTCAGCTTCCGTTAAAGATGTGATTGCTGCGACTTTATCTCGGTCGGACTGGATGCCATCGGCACTGATGAAATGCCCCAAGAACTTAACCGAACGTCTCAAAAAATTGCATTTCCTTGGCGCAAGCTTGAGGTTGTGTGACTGGAGTCTCTGAAAAACCATTTCCAAACGCTCAAGGGCCAGACTTTCAGTGGGAGCAAACACCAAAACATCATCCAAATAGCACAACAAACTGAGAAAGTTCTGATCACCAAAAATGCCTAACATCATCCTCATGAATGTTGCTGGACTGTTACAAAGGCCCTGGGGCATCCTGTTATACTCATACAAGCCAAACGGCGAAGGAAAGGCTGTATATTTCTTGTCATCTTCATGAACTTCTACATTGTAATATCCTGAGGTCAAATCCATCGTTGAGAAGAATGCATTACCACCTAAAGCAGACAATGCATCCGCTGGATGAGGGAGAGGATGCGCATCCTTAACTGTTCGAGCATTGAGCCAGCGGAAATCATTGCATATTCTCAAATCCCCATTTTTCTTCAAGACCACCACAAGGGGTGATGCATACTCGCTGCTGGACTTCCGAATAATGTCACGTTCCTCCATTTCATTCAAAGCTTCTCTCAGTTTTTCATACTGTGTCGCGGTGTATGCACCTGCACGGGAATCTGAAAGGTTTGTCATCTGTGACTCTGATACGGTGTAGGTAACCAACGGCTTTACCACAATCTAGCTTCTCCCTAGAAAAGATAGACTGGTATTTCAGAATGATCTCTGCCAACTTAGTTTTGTACTCTGGAGAAACGTCACATGATTCGATGTCAATGACTGACAAGCCTAGTTCACTTAACTTCGACTGAGGTGAACTGGCTTCAGTGAGCTGCGATCCAACTTGAGGACGGTCTGGCAAGGTGGACACATCAGACACCAGGCTGGACATGGTCCCACGGTCACCATGAAACTGCACTTGCTGTGTGACCGCAGATCGAACACCACCAAACTCCTCAACTTCCTCACATAGAGACACATCCGCCAACTTAGCATTGCGTTTAATGGTTACAGGCTTGTGAGACGGATTGATCACCTTAAGAGGCAGCCAGCCATCTTCCCTCAGTATAGCAACTGACCTACCCACTATCACTGATCTTGGTTTAGTCTTAGCACGAGTGGGCTCAACTACGACTACGCTACCTGCCAACTGCTTGTCCACCAATTGCAGTTTTGCCCACACCAGGTGCTCGGTCACAGGCTCCAGCGTGACTGCTTTGCTGATTTTGACAGTACCCATCACTTCTGGAACAACCTTTGTCTCTACTCCCGCCATCAAACTCAAAAGTTGCTGTCCCGTGTCATTCCCATCATCACGCTTAGTAGTTTCCTTGCCGAGAAGTTCCTTCTCCAGGCTACTGATCACGTACCGCAACAGGTTAGTCCCAACAATCAACTCCTCAGTCTGGCCGTCCACCACCAAGGTGGGGACTAGTACATTGCATCCATGGAGTTCCATTGTGACGTCACACATACCCATAGGTAAGGTCTTGGAGCCCCCACACCCAATCAACACAACGTCCGTAGGGCAGAGGGTGGGGTCTTTCAGCACAGCATGCTGTAACAACTGGGGAATCACTCTAGAACTTAATGTACACGCCATTGAACCACTGTCCAGTAATGCAGAAACAGTCACTTTTCCACCCAGCGTCACCCTTTCATAGAACAGGTCGTCATTCTGTTTGAGCCTCGAAACATTTTGAATCACCGGCAGGCGTCCCAGTTTACTCTCTTGGCAGACGCTTTGATACACTGACTCCATATCAACTCTGTTTTCTTCAGGGGAAATGCATTCAGGCCCAACACTTGCCCCAACCACATGCAGGCCACCTAGTTTTCCTGCTGCCGTACTTTCTGCTTCACGGCACTGGGACACTCTGCCTTTGTGTGGTGGTGAAAAAACAGCGAAAGCATAGACGGTCAGACTTGCAGTGGTATACAGTATTGTGCCCAGAATCTCCACAGACAGCACAGGGCACGTTGGACTTAGCTCCAGGTTTCTGCGTGGGTGCAGCACCCTTACTGTGCAACCTAGGCTGTTGCTGCGCTAGAACACGTTCAAGTAGAGAGATGACCTTATCCAGGCGGACCTGAGAGCTTTCAGTTGGCTGTTCGACCGGAGGCGCTGCAGCTGCTGCCTTTGCAAAAACAGGGGGCACACTTTGCTGGGGAACAGATGCACCCTGCTGTTGCTTGTGGCCCTTACAATGTTCAACCAGCCTGTCATGAATGTCAGCAACTGTCCAATGAGCCATGGGTTTACATCTCAATATCAAAGACAGCTCAGGATCTGGACAGTTCTGAATAAACATTGTGACCAAGTCACGCGACAAATAGTCAAAAGTCACATTCTGTCTCTTTAAAGAGTCCTCAGTCAACTCCAGAGCCCTGTTTAGCCTGAGCCAATAGTCAAAAGGGTGTTCACCAGAGTGGGGCTTTGTAGCATAAAAATCAGCTAGGGGCAGACTAGAGTTCCCTGTGTCACTGAAATGCTGCTTCAATAACTCAAAGATGGGTTCCGGGCCATCAGTCAACGTTAACACTGGCTTACTACGTATGCCCACTTTAACTACGTCACGCGCCCTCCCACCTAATTTCGATAAAACTTCTTCAGCTTGTTCAGACACAGGGATGCCCCTCTTTTTCACATAGGACAGCATCAAAACTTCCCACTCACCAACAGAACATGTGTCGGTACCATCCCCTCTAAAACTCACTGGTTCTTTTATGTCTTGTCTTAAAATGACATTTAACATAGATGAATCATTGATGGCCGACACAGACGCACCTGGAGCAGCGCCACAAAGGCGTCGCTCGAGGCATGAGGCAATGCTCTCACCAATGGAAACTCCCACCTGAGAAGCTATTTCAGCTACGAGCTTATCGGAAACGCCATCCGCTGAGTTACCAGCCACCTCAGACTGTGGAGAAACTACATCAGCAACATGAGATGGTCTTTCAAACAGAGGTCTAGGTGTAGACACGTTTGGAGGAAACATTGTTGCACCTCTGCCTCTACCACGTGCAGGAGAGAGAGCAAAAGACTCAAAAAATCTGTTTTTATCCATAGCTCGATTTAAAAAAAAACTCAGTGGAATAATAAATGTAAATAAAACGGTCAAATAATACTCTTCACTTTACTCTTTTTTCTAAAAAAAAAAAAAAACCCAAAAGCATTCAGTAAGAATATTGAACTTAAAATCTCACATCACCTCCTATGCAAAAAGTCATATTACATATATCCAGTTCACCTGCATCAACAGCTCACACAGGTAGAAAACTGCTCCAATGGAAACTCCTTCCATTAACTGTTGAAACCCTCCTGGCAGTGGCGCGCGTGCACGGAGCCTCGTGCACGCGGAAAAGTCCGTGGACGAGCCCTCCGATCCTCCGCAGCTTGCTGCGCAGCGATGCCCGAGATCAGACGTAGTGGGCGGGGAGACGCACCCTCGCGCCCCGCTGATGAATCCGAAGAACGGGTCACGGCACCAATGTAACCGTCTTCGTCTCTGCCCTGCGTTGTGTTACTTTTCTTTGCGTGTGTTGCATCAATAAGCCACGTGACGCCGGAGGAATTTCATTGGAAGAGCATCCATTTATTCTGTTCATGAAAAAATATGGCGTCAGCATGTGCCGCGCTCCAACAGTGCCCAAACTCTCCCAAATTAAGAAGTCAGAAAAAGGGAAAACATACCTGTTCATGAAAAAATATGGCGTCAGCATGTGCCGCGCTCCAACAGTGCCCAAACTAAAACATACAAAGTTCAAATTAACAAGAATTTAATATAAAGAAAAATATGTCCGCCACACTCACCTCTCCCAAATTAAGAAGTCAGAAAAAGGGAAGAGGGAGGGCGGAGCATCAACTTATATTTGGGATCTGAAGGACCCTACTAGCATGCGACCCAACTGCCAGGTATAAAATAAAAAAAATAAATTAAAGAAATAAAATTTTGTGTAATTATATTATACATTGTGAACCCGTTACATTGGCAAGATGTCATATTTTGCTAAAATGTCTTCCATCCATGTTTGCACCAGTATGTCTCTCATCAAAAGGCACGGTGGAAAAGTTGAAACTTTTCTGTTTTATATATTATTGTATTTTCTACAAAACACAAAACAAGACAAACAATCCCCCCCTCCCCTATTCTGCTGCCAATAGTTATACCAATTATAATTACACTATTACATTATGACATTTATACACATATATGCACAAAATAAAAAGGAGAAGAAAAAAAAAAGGTTAATATACAATACTTAAATGACTAACAAAGAAATAAAATACCAGAGGTGAAAAGAAAAACAAAACAAAACAACATAACATTGAAAGAAGGTTACTCTATCACTTTTGTAGATGGGTGCTTAAAAAAAACCAAGAAGGGCCTCCACACCAAATAAAATTTTTGTTCAGAACATCTTAATGTATACCTAATTTTCTCCAGTTTTAAACAAAATAATAAATCTTTAATCCAATGTGAAATTGTGGGTGGAGCAGTATCCTTCCATTTAAGGAGAATAAGACGACGTGCAAGGAGTGTTGAAAATACAATAATTTTCTCACTCCCTGGAGGCAGATGTTATCCTTCATCAATGATGCCAAACAGGAGCATTAATGGATTTAGTGGTATATCAATACCAAACATACAAGAAAAAGCCTCACAATCTCTCCAACATTATATTTTCAAACAAACCAAAACATGTGAATTAAAGTAGCTTCTGATAGTTTATATCTGTCACATATAGGATTAATTTGTGGGTACATTTTAGCAAGTTTAGATTTATGAAGATGTGTACGGTGAACTATTTTAAACTGTATTAAACTGTGTTTTACACACATAGAAGATGAATTAATTTTTGCCATGATTTCATCCCATTCTGTGTCTTTTATAATGATTTGAAGATCATTTTCCCAAGATGTTTTAATGGTTTGCATGGAGGAAGATGTGTGTGGAAACAGGTTAAGCATTTTCTTGATGGACTTCTTTTGAGTTGGATTGAATATAAGGATGTTAACTAATGCAGTGTTTCCCAACCATGGGGCTGTGGCCCAATCTCGGTCCGCGAGCACCCTCTAGTGGGCCGCGAAAAAAAATCAGTTCTGAACCTGAGGGCTGCGGGACCTGAATGCAGCCTCCTACTACTTGGTGGCAGTAAGCATCACGCCGGGTTCACACTGGACCCGGAAGCACCGCGAAGTCAAGAGTGCGCGGCTTCCGCCCTGCTCTGTGGTTTACAGACCAGACGCGCATTTTTCTGCGGCGGTCCACAGGAACTTCAGCGGGAGCTTTTGCTGTTTTTGCCATCATGGGTGATAGGTTGATAATCTAAAGATATTACCCCGTGTTTCTGCTAAGAGGAACTCCTGTCTGCTGCTGTTTTACACCCAAAATCCAGGCCCGCCCACCCACTACAGAGCCGGCTCACTACATTGATCTGTGTGCGTGCGTCTCTGTCTGTTTTGCTTGTGTCTGTGCGCACACGCTCGCATGTGTGTGCGTGAGTACATTCATAAACTAAAACTATTCTTCCCACTACGTTGATCTGTGTGTGTGCTCGCGCACGCACGTGCGTGTTATGGTTGTACGTTTATTTACCTGTCTAAAGTCTGTTTAGATACAAAAACATGATCACATCAATCGTGGCGTTTTATTGTAAAAAATTTGTTATATTTTAAAAAGGCGGATGTTACTCCCACGTATTTATGCGCGACCAGCATAGAAAATGATAGAAATTCATATTGAACACATGTAATACATGCAACCAAAATCTCATTTCTGCTTTGTCTGCACATATTCTAAGTGTGTTCAAGGCTGGATGTTTTTGTTGGATGCACGTATTTAAAATTCAACTTAAAGTTAAAGTCCCATTAACTGTCCCGCTCCTAAATGTGTTCTCCACATTTGACCCATCCCCTGGTGGAACTGTGAGCTGCAGAGACAGCCGACCTCAGGAACCGTAACCATAATCCTAACCTTAACACCTTTCCTCTGGGTCTGAGTGACTAAGAACAAAGTTTAGCACTGGACGCACAGTTTTCCAAAATTATGTGCGAATACACACTTTCTTTTAAAAATAAACCATATTTTCTCATGTATCTTTATGCAACTTCCTGCCAGAATTGATGCGGAATGCTCGCGGCTCGCGCACAGAATACAGCAGAAGCTGAAAGGATCCGTTGCACGGTGCGAGTCCTCCGCGGAGGACTCGCACCGTTCTGCGCCTAAACGTGAGATTGGCCTATACGAGTCACATTCTACAAGATTTTTATCCTTTTTGGAAAGTAAAGTAATACAGGCTTGGTTTAAACTGCTAGGAAGGACGCCTTTACTAAAAGACTCCATAAACATTCTAGTCATTAACGGTGCTAGTTTATCTGCATACACTGCATAAAATTCATTCGGCAGACTGTCCAAGCCGGGAGATTTGTGGGGATTTAAAGCCTTTACTGCTTCTAAGATCTCGTGCTGCTGTATAGGTGCACCTAAAACTGAAGCTTCATCAGGACTCAGGGTGGTCATTGGTAAATTTCGAAAAAATTCACAAAGACGGTTGGGGTGAGAGGAATTATCAGAGTTATACAAACTTTTGTAGTAAACTCAAAAAGCTTCATTTATTCCCTGCTGGTCAGTTATTAATGTACCATCCTGTGCCGTTACTCCATTAATCACTTGCTTGGCCCGTGCCCCTTTCAGTTGTTTTGCAAGTATTTCACCTGCCTTGTCTCCATGTTCATAAATATTACTTCGGTTTCTTAATAGTAAATATTCAATGGAATGTGATGTAAGCCCGTCATATTTGGCACTAAGTGTTAAACGTTCTTTATAAAGGTCTTGAGAAGGATTTTGAGAGTGTCTATAATCTATGTCGGCTATTTGTCTTTCCAAATCCTTCTGCCTTGATAATGAATTGCATTTCTTTTTGGCTGAAAAGGATATGATTTTGCCTCTAAGGTAGGCTTTAAGGGCTTCCCAAACAAGGGCTATAGAGATGTCAGGTGTCAGGTTAAACTGAGAAATTTGGTCAGAAATGAACTTTTTTCATCATTCACTGTCTTCTAAGAGAAGAAAAGTCAGGTATGTTTAGTTTTAAAATAAGAGGTGCATGATCCGATATAACAATAGGTTGATAGTCACATGACTGAATATTCTGTGTAAGTTTGTTGTCTATAAAAAAAAGTAATCAATCCTAGTATAGGACTGATGCACATTTGAGAAAAAAAAATATTGTCGAGCCTGTGGGTGCAAAAAGATATCTGAAATACCATAAGTAGAGAGGAATAACTGTAAGTGAGAGGCAGATTTTGACATGGTGTATCCTGGTTTCACAGATGATCTATCCATCCCAGGGGTCCATACAAAAATTAAAATCCCCTCCCATAAAAAGCAGTTGTAAATTGAAGCAGGGCAACTGACCCAAAACATGAGAAAAGAAGAGAGGGTCATCATAGGTAGGGGCATATATATTAACCAGAATTACCTTTAAATTATATAATGTACCAGTCACAATCAGATATCTACCATTACTATCAGATACAACAAAGGAGGCATTAAAAAAAAACATTCTTATTTATCAGTATTGCGACCCCTCTAGCTTTCCTCTGAAAGATGAATGAATTATCTGCCCCACCCATCCAGCTTGCAAACGGAGATTATCTGAGTTTTTCAGATGTGTTTCTTGGATAAAAGCAATGTCAGTTTCATATTTTTTAGATGTGTTAATGCCTTCTTTCTTTTAACAGGATTATTCAGGCCTTTTACATTCCAGCAAATAACGTTAATGCAACCCGCCATTACACAAAATATTGCTTAATAAAACTGAAAAACGTGTTAGTCATAATTGTGTGAGAAAATGAATAAATATATAGATACATACATAATTCCCAGCTAGTGCAATAAAATATCCACGAGTTAAGATATGAATGCTTCGGTACCTCAGACATTGACAGCAGAACCCCAAAAACTCAGCAATAAACATCCCTAACCCCCCAGGTGACTCTAGCTGCAGAGATAAGCAGCACACCTGCCCTGCCTAAATGCAGAACTTCCATATTAACCCTATCTAAGCTACTTAGGCCCATAAACATATATACATGAACATGCATATAATGAGTTTTACCCTGATACGCATAGATAAACAAAAATAATAATAGTAGCAAGTAATAATAATAGATAAATAAATCCGTCATGCCTTTTAAACTGTAAGCATGGGAGGAGAAAATAAACTGAAAGAGGAGCGGACGAGAGAGAGAGAGAGAGAATCAAACAGTTCATTCATGTATGCATATGTCAGGTGTCCCATACTTATCTACAACCAAATGGTTAGTTCAGTCCGCGGAAAAGTCCTTCACGAACTTACTAGCCTCAGTTACTGAGTCGAATACAACACGGGTGCCGTCCGGTTTGGTGATCCGCAATCGGGCTAGGAAGAGCAGTGAAGGCTTCAGACCCATCTTGTACAGGTCCGACATCACGTTCTTGTAAGTTTTTCTTTGTTCTACCACTTCTGGGCAATAGTCTTCATAAATCCGGAAAGATTTGTCCCGGTACTTCACCTCCTTGCGTTTTCGCATTTCCCGGATGAGAAGCTCCTTGTTTTGATAACAGTGGAAGCACAAAATGACAGTCCGCGGCCTCTCTCCGGGAGCCGGTCTAGGAGCTAAGCTCCGATGAGCACGGTCCAGTTCTGGGAGTGTGGGAAACGTGTCTCGACCAAAAACTTCTTGGACTAGTTGTGCGAAAAACTTGGAGGGATGTGGACGTTCAATTCCTTCTGGCAGACCCACCAAACGTACATTTAGGCGTCTGTTTCTCCCCTCCATGTCCGTTAGCTTAGCCTTTTAGCTTTTTGTTAGAGGCTTGTAGCTTCTCACATGTTGCTTCTAGTTTTGCAACACGCTCATCCATTGTGTCGGCATTTTCCTCAAGTGATGACAGTCGCTCACCATGGCAATCCAGTTCTTTCTGTAGAACATCCAGTTTGCTGTTAATTTCATCAAAAAAAGTCGTCTTCAGCTCGGCCATAAATGCAATCCGATGCTCCGCTAATAGTGCTGACATGTCCGCTTTGCTAACGGCTGCAGATGTAGCCGCTTCTAAGTCCAGACATTTCTCGGTAGTTTTAGCGGATTTGGGTGGCATGACGAGTTTGGAGGAATATGTAAAAGTAAAATTAGGTTCCAAAAGTATATTCACATTGGGTTTTCACCTAAAAAAGGGTAACTTGAATGGGTAAATGTAGCATATGATTGAAAGACGCGTGGCTGCGCCATGTTGGTCCCCTGCTCAGGAGTAATGAAGTGCTGTCCGATGTTCTGCGGTCAAGCCTGCAGTCATCCTGTCTGAACCGAAAGGTTGAAACTTTTTATCTTCCAGTCTTCACTCATAAAGTGACAAGACACACCCAGGTAAGCTTCTGTTGCACAATTGGTCCACACATTCGCAGTCAGACTAAGTAAACTGTTGATTTCTCCAAGGCTCTCCTTTACCTTAAAGATATAAAATGATTTAGAAGAGTAGTAGTAAGCATTATGAAGGTTATGCACTTTTTTTAATTTATAAAATGTATCAGTTTATGTATCAAGCTTTGAGTTTATCAATAAATAATTAAGTTATTTAGTAAAGTGAAAATGGTTAAACTATAAACATTCACTGTATGTTAAAATAACTAACCTTACATGTAGCCAAGATTAAATAATTGCTCAATGCTCAACCAACTCTTAATTTTATTTCATTGTAAAATTTGTAAAATTCTCAATTGTTAGTGTGTGTATATGTGTTAGAGAAAGAGTGAGTGAGAGACCTGTGATCTATTCATTCTTGTCTGAATGTTTATTTCATCATTTATTTATTTTAATGTGTTATTGTTGCCTTTGAAATGTTGTTTTACTACATACACAAAAATAAACAAATTGTGTTAAAGAGAGAGACTGACCTTCTCAAAAGTTGCACCATATTTATTCTCCATCAATGTGGTGAAATGAGATCTGCCTGGCAGGTAGTTGTCATGGTAGTCAGCATTGAACTGTGATCATTTCTTTAAACCTTTCATCGTCCACCATGCAGAGGGGTTTCGTGTCCTTCACCAACATTCTGAGTATGGACTCAGTCAGCACATTTGCCTGGTGAGGTGTGCACATCGTTGGTCTTATAACAAAGGTCTCCATTGAAGAACGTATTTGTCACAGTTTGTTGATTGGTGTGATGACAATTACCTGGATTTAAATGTGGAGAAAACAAAGGACATGGAGATTGATTTAAGACGGGCTACAGCACATGGTGTCAGTGTGATCCATGGGGAGAAGGTGGAGACTGTCGAGAGCTACAAATATTTAGGCACTGTGTTCGACAACAAACTAAAATTCCACATGAACACAGACGCTATTGTGAAGCGTGGGCAGCAGAGAATTTACCTGCTGAGGAAGCTGAACTCTTTTAATGTGAAACAAACCATTCTTAATAATTTTTATTGTTCTTTTATTGAGAGTATTTTAACATTTTCTTTTATTTGCTGGTTTTATGGTCTGTCTCTGAAAGACAAAAACAAACTTCAGAGCATTGTCAAGACCTGCTCCAAAATAATCGGTGTTAGTCTGAGGGACCTTCCCTCTCTGTGGAAGGAACAGGTGCTGAAAAAAGCCAAAAACATCCTGGGACAGCCCCAGCATCCTCTGACTCCTGATTTTGTTTTGATGCCTTCAGGGCGTCGATTTTATGCTCCGGTACGAAAAACTAATCGTTTTTCGCAGTCTTTTGTGCCCTCAGCAATTACGTTGCTGAATTTGGATAAAAGTGTTTTTCTTTGAGGTTATTGCTGAGGTGACGTATTACTGTATGCTGATGTTACGGAGCTATGGAGCACTCCTTTTGGACTGTGATGGGCTGACACATTAATATGATTGTGTGGTGTGTTTGAGAAACTGCACTGGAAGTTCTACAAATGAATTGCCCTCTGGGACCAATAAAGTTTTCTGATTCTGATTCTGGTTACCACTACAACATAAAATAAAAAAAAACAAATGGCATCCCCACGTTTCTCATTTAGAATACGTCGCTTAAAAATTTTACAGAAAAACACATGAAATATTTGAATAAAATTGCAATCACTAATGTTAACATTTACAGATATCAATATGAGGAAGTAATAATAGGTTTGTGCGAAAGTTTGGCTTACCTAAATGAAGGGCCATCTTCTGCGTTCTTAGTCACAATTTGTCTCCTCTTGAGATGCTCATACATCACCGTCTTGCTGCGACAGTACACGAGTTGTACCTTGCAGATCGTGCATTGCAAAGTTTTATCCTTTATTTTTTTAAATGTTCCCACACTTTCGAACTTTGTACCTGCGTTGCCATATTAGCCGACTCATAGCTTCATGTAGCCTCCGGTGACATCACTAGTGACCCGGATGAGAACCTCTGTGCATGCGCATCAATGGGACGGCATTTTAGACGGCGTGTGCCGTAGTTTTGGGACGAAAAGTGTTTTAAAATTAAAAAAAACGACTCTTTGACAAATAAATTAGTTGTCAACCATTTTAATAGTTAACATTGTTGCGACTAATCAAATAATTGTGGCAGCCCTATCCTGTAGTAACAAATGTGAAAATGTAACAGACCTTTTTTAATGTAATACTTTTAATGTTTAGTTTAGCTTCATCAAATAGAACAGTTGTTCACATGGATACTGTATGTGCTGACAAACGGAGAGAGAGTCAGAGCAGCTTGGATGTGCAGTTGGAGCATTGTGTCAGGATGAAATGTGCAAACTCAGCAGCAAGCACTAATATTGTTCTTTCAGTGTGTCATTAAAGTCAGTCAGCAAATTTCAATCTTCACTGAGTCTTTATGGAAGAGCTCAGTTCAGGTTTAGAAAATAACTTTTTACTGAAAAAACTGATAAAAAAAGAGAATCTAGAAAAGCTCTACAGCTGTTTGAAAAAACTGATGATTGTTTGATATTTTCTTCATCGGTTGAATTGATTGTGTGATGATTGATCTGAAACTGATCTGTTTCAATAATGTTGCTGAACTCTCAGCTGTCTGATCACTGCTCCTGAACACACTTCTCTGTCTGATTTCAGGTTGGAGAACTGCAGTTTGTCAAACAACAGCTGTGAAGTTCTGGGTTCAGTTCTGAAGAACAACCCATCCAGACTGACAGAACTGGACCTGAGCAGGAACAAGATCCAGGATTCTGGATTTCTTCATGTGTGTGGTTTTCTGGAGAGTCCAGACTGCAGACTGCAGACTCTGAGGTCAGTAAATGAGCTGAACTCCTTGAAGGATGAGAAGAAGGTTTCAGGTGAAGAACTTTCTGATGTTTCACTGGAAGATTTTCTGAACATTTTCTGGATCACAGCTTGGAGTCAGTTCAGCCGTCTGATGAATTTCTCTCCAACCTTTTCTTGATCCCATGACCTTTTCCAACAAAGTGAAAGAAAAGAGGAAAAGGAGACAGGAGGGAATGTTTCCACCATGCTGATGTGTCTCCTGCTTTTCTGTCTCTTCTTTACTTCCTGTTTCTGCTTCACTGCAGATCTACTTCCAGAATATCTGGAAATGACTGAAGGAAAACAAAGATTTACAAACTCAAACAGATCACTTTTTTTATTATTGTTTACAAAAAGTCTTCATGATGGTTCTAAAAGGTGAAACAATGAGGATGAGTTTTCCAAACAGCATAGAAAGAAACACTCTTGAGTTCAGATGAAGGCCACATGTAGACTAAATCTCTTCAGTTTAGCACAGATTTCTTCTCAGCTCCATGTTTGTGTTTGTAGTGATGTTGTTGTGAAGGAGAGCATTAGTGATGAAGCAGCTGTTGAAGTTTGTGTCAAACATTGAGCAGTGATGCTGGAAGTGGAGTAGGACGTAAAGTTGTCAGAAGAACATCTGCAGAGTCAGCAACATTTCCTAAAATGAAACTGAGCTCCTGATGGAAACGGGAAGTCTCTGTTTCTCTGAGGTTCCTCTCATGAAAACAGAAGTTCTTCACACTAAAAGAGCTGACAGCAAAAGATGAGTGTTGAAGAAGCTCTCAGAGAACAGACTCATTTCTGTGTCTTCACATGATTCCAGAGAAAACATGAATGAAAACAAAGTTGTGTTGAAGGCAGCAGATGAGAACTTCGCAGAAGAACTTGAAGACTTTGGATGTTTACTGACAGCATAGAAACACAGAATGAAGGACAAACACTTTTCAGGGAACAGATAAATGATAAATGTTTGCAAAGAAATGTTTAGTTTGTTTGAACTTTAATGCTAAAAGTTGGAGAAGATAAATCCTCTTCACACACAGGAAGATGAAGTGGATCATCTGGTTTGCTGCTGCAAAGATCAGATTGATGGAGTTCATGACAGACGGCTGCTTCTCTCTCAGCTGCTGACATGAACGTTCTGCTTTTTTCTTTTTTTTTTTAGAACTTGTCCTGTCCAACAGCTGATTAGGCAGATACGGGCTGAGAGCCTCTTGTGTTGGACAGATTTTAATGTCCCAACAGGGGTTGAGACGCCCACCCCCACCCAGCAGAGAGACACCTAAGAGGAACGGGGGTCCCAGAGGAATGATGTTGACAAGGCCCCACCAGGCACACCCACTGATGAAATTTTTGGAGAGAGCAAGAACAGGAACCCGAACCTCCGAGACCTGGACACCCCACGGCTCTGATGTAGTTTGATCCCCTGTTCCAGATCTTAAATCTCGGGGGTCCCTCTCCCAGCGTGCTGAGTAAGCCGCCGAGCCCGGGGGACTGGCACCCAAGAGACAAAACAACAAGGCAAGGCCAAGGTCCTACATGTTTATGGTGCTAATAAAACTAAGGGGAGGGGCAAACTCATGCAGCGGCCACTGGAGGGTGGGCCGCTGGCAAGTAGTCCACCCCCCGCAGCGTGCTGCAATACAACCACCCTCCCCTTCACCCTAAGGCATGTTTATATGGGGACAGTTGGCAGACCGACCCCCGGTGGTGGACGGCTGTCGCCCCGCTCCCCCCAGCGTTGGGACCAAGCACCCTCAGCCCATGGGCCCCACCCCCCAGAGCCACTCCCCTCAGGCCCCGCACCCCCCAACCCCACAAGGAGGAAAGAGCC
This sequence comes from Oryzias javanicus, assembly GCA_003999625.1. NCBI lineage: Eukaryota > Metazoa > Chordata > Actinopteri > Beloniformes > Adrianichthyidae > Oryzias > Oryzias javanicus. The sequence goes on from CM012438.1 coordinate 4,418,286, forward strand.
AGTCCGAGGGACAGGTCCCAGCCCCCGCCCCTAAGCACCTCTCCCATGGGTGCACTGGTCAGGCACTAACGGGACTGAGGCGGCCGAACCAGCTGCGGCCAACACCAAATGTTTCAGTAGAGACCACAGCCCCCCAGGCCCCATACCAAATGGGACCCCTTGCTCCCCACAGAAAAGCGGGCACTGCCCGGAGCAACGGCGGGCCCCAAGGAGATTGCCCCCACCCCGCCCCAGAGCCCTGTCCCAGCCCCCAGGTGCAGGCGAGCCACCCCCCTGACGCAAGCGGCACCCCACAGGACGGGGCCCCACACCAGCCCACCCAGCGCAAGCAAGAGGACCACCCCCTAGGCCGAGCCAGACCCCCACTCAACTGCACACCCCATACCCCTGATGCCGAGGCTCGGGACACCACACGGCGCCCCCGCCCGCCTCCACCCATACGCCAAGCCAGACCCCCCAACCAACAGAGCCCCCCCACGCCTCAGCCAGGCCCCAGGAAGCCCTGACCCCCGCCTAACAGCCCTGGCAGACAACAAAGTCGCGGGGACACCCAAGCACCCCACCCCCTAAATCATGGAGTCAGCTATTGGAGACCAGAGAGACTGAGTTCTTTCCAAGTTACTTGAACTTTTAGCGGATGCTTTTTCTAAACTGATTGTCATGTCTGCTGCCGCACTCACCTTGTTTGGCCAGGCTTCCAGTTGGAGCAATCACCTGAGATGTCATTCACCTGCCGCGGGCTCTTCTTAAGCACTCTCCTGTTTGCCACTCATCGCCGGAACGTCTCAGTTCAACAGCTGATGTCCAGCCACGTCTCGCTTTGACACGCCTGCCGACTTCAACTCTGTGTTTTCTCGCTCAACCCCTGCCTCAGACACTTCTCAGCCTCCTCTCTCTCCTTCTGGGTTCTCCCCTCCTGGACACTTCTGTTTTGCCTGCCCTTCCTCATTGCGGAGCTCTACTCTCCGTCACTATCGGACATTGTCATCCTCGGCAGTCTCACCGGAGACCCTGCAAGAGCCTGCGCCCCCTGCTGTCCGGAGGTGTCACTGCAGAGACCCTAACCATTGTTTGAATGAATAAAGTGTCTCTTTTCTTTCACTCCTGGGCTTGCTTCATTTGGCTGTCCTAGAGACACCCCTGACACTGATATGATCAAAGAACAGATTCCTGACACTGATTTACGTTAATGTTTTTCTTGCTTTTCCAATTTAACAAAATAGTTTTTTTTTTTGCTATGCAAAGAGTTATGAAGATTACAGATACTAATCCTCCCTCTATATCAATGGCACTCATGTCACCAAGCACACAAAGTGACGGTGAAGCTGTGATAGAAACATTTAGCCATACTGATAGATCAGCACAGACCTGCTGCCAGAGAGCCTAGACAGGTGTGCAGAACCACAGTGCATGCATGAAGCTGTCAGGTGAGTTACTATCACAGTGCTCACAAATGTCTGAGTTTCTGAGACCCATCTTGAACATCCTCTGTCCAGTATAATAAATTCTATGAAGAGTTTTGATTTGGATTAATTGTAAGTTTGGACTTTTAGTCAGTTTAAAAGTGTTAAGACACATTTCTGTCCATAAGCTTTGATCTGTTCTGCTGCTCAGGTCTGCATCCCATTTGGTCATTGGAATTAAAATGTTATTGTCTATGTTGCATAAGAGTTTGTATATTTTTGAAAGGATCTTATTCATTGAAAAATTAAACATAGAGGTAACTAGTTCTGGTAATTTTAAGTCATTATCATGGTATTTAATATTTTTTGTAATTATAGATTTCAGTTGTTGATATTAAAAAAAAAGATTTATTCCTTGTTTATCTTGAAGTTCCTGCGGTTTTATAAATTTTCTATTAATAAATAAGTGCTATAATAGTGTTACGCCCCCTGCTTGCCAAGCTGGGAAGTGTAACTTTTTTTTTTTTGTTTTATAAGGATATCTGGTTTGTTCCAAATGGGTGTCTTTTTACACTGTATGACTGAGGACTTTGAAACTTTGAGAAAATCCCACCAGGCTGTTAAGGTGGTGCTTATGTTAATACTTTGGAAACTGTCGTGTTTTTTTATTGTTTGGCTGATAAATGGTAGATCTGACAGGTTGATCTTTCCACATAACTCCTGTTCTAAGTCCATCCATGAGTTACTTTCTAGATTATTATTTAACCATTTTAAGATGTATTGTAATCTGTTGGCAAGAAAATAATTGTTGAAGTTTGGTAGTTCTAAACCTCCACATCTTTTTGCAGATTTTAAAGTTTTAAGGCTGATTCTAGGTGGTTTATTCTTCCATAGAAAGCTGGATATGGCCGAGTCTAAAGCTTTAAACCATGTTTGTGGAGGTTGTTTAGGAATCATTGAAAATAGATAATTAACGTTTGGCAATATGTTCATTTTTATTGTGGCTACCTTGCCCATGAGTGACAGGGGCAGGTTGACCCAGCGGGTTAGATCATCCTGAATGCTTTTCAGTAATGGGGTGTAATTTAGCTGCACCAGTTCTGATAGTTTGGGGGAGAAATGAACACCTAGATATTTAATATTGCCTGATTTGATCGGTATTGAGAGTGATTGCTCAGCATTACTGTTCAGTCGTAACAAAACTGATTTGTTCCAATTAATTGAGTATTCTGAGATGGAGGAGAATTCATTAATTATCGTTATTGTTTCACTTATAGAACATGATTTATGTAAAAAAAAAGTAATATCTCATCTGCATAAAGACAAATTTTATGATGGTCATGTTTTGTTTTAATTCCTTTGATGTTCTCATTCTGTCTTATTGGTTCAGAGGCTCGATGAATATTGCAAAGAGAGAGGGGGAGAGTGGACAACCCTGTCTGGTTCCTCTTCCAAGAAAAAACCTGCCGGACGTCTGTTTGTTCGTTCTGACTGAAGCATTTGGATTATGATATAATATTTTAATCCAATCAATGAATAATTCCCCAAACCCAAACTTATGGAGAGCAGCGATGAGAAACTTCCAGTTTACTCTGTCAAATGCTTTTTCAGCATCCAACAAGAGTATGCTCATATCCTGGTTTTTAATAGTGGCAAAGTCTATTACATTAACTAGCCTGCGGACATTGTCACTCGATTATATGAGGAGGGATTTTTTCTATTCTTTGTGCTAATGCTTTACAACTAATTTTCACGTCTGCATTAATCAGTGAAATGGGGCGATAGCTGGAAGGAATAGTGGGATCTTTCTCTGGTTTGAGAAGTAGGATTATATTTGCTGAATTCATGTTTGGTGGCATTGATTGGCCATCTTTGATAAATGTAACCATTTTATGAAAAGTTTCTGCCAGCTGCTCCCAGAATTCTTTATAGAACTCAGCGGGAAAGCCATGTGGCCCGGGAGCTTTGTTGTTCGGCATAAGTAGTGGAGCATCATAGAGTTCAGATGATGAAAGCTGGGAGTCTAAGTCCGTGATTTGATCTTTATTTAATCTGGGAAGGTTTATGTTATTAAGAAACGAGTTGATGCTTTGCTCTGATGGATTGATCTGTGAAGTGTATAAAGCCTTGGGCACAACTGCCTGCACGGGCTCCCACGGGCGGTCTACGGGCCGGAATTTCCCGCACCCGTGCGGCGGTCCGCACGGGTCCGCAAAGGTAGCAGGCTCCGCAAAGGCCCGTAGGCGCCCGTGGGAGGCTGCTCGACATGCACCAAAGTCTTCTGCGGGTGCCACGGTTTTTTCCCATTTTCCTCTGCCCGTGCAGCTGGCTGCACCACTCCCGTAATGGCCGTACGGGCCCGTAGCTGTTTTCATCAACCCCAAGAGCCGTACTAGCCGTACTAACAGCAGTACTAACACCCATACTACACCCTTACGAGCCGTGCAATCAGTTTCCCGTGTTCCAAGTCCCGCAAGGGTAGTACATCCGGTTGTACGGCGACGTGCGTGAAACCTTGCGGCATGCACGGGTCCATGCACAAGTGTACGTTGTGTTGAACCGTTCCTGCTCTGTTTTCCCCTCAACCGTAGTCGAGGAGCAGGGGAGATCTTCTCCAGGGCCGAAGGTTGCTTTTCCTCCAGGGTTCACTTCCCTTCTGCGGATCCTCAGATTCTTTGGAGCATGTGAAGCCGAATAATTACACTTAGCCATTGTAGAGGAACTGAACTTTATTACTTTAACTCGCAGACAAACTCGTGAACAACTGTCCGCACGCTAATGTGCGCGCGCGCCCCTCTCCTTTTCTTTCTCTCTCCTTTTTCTCTCTCTCCGCAGCACGCGCTCTCTCTCTGCGGCACACTCTCTCTCTCTCGCTCCTCTCAGAGCGCGCTGCTCCTCACATGCACACGCCCCCCCCCGCTTCGTAACAAGCTGAGATGCAGGAGTTGGAGCACACACTCATCTCACAGCGAGATGTCGCGATGCGGTGAGCGTCCTGCTGAATAGTGAAGTCTTCTAGATCTGTGAAGCAGTGAGACTGATGCGGGACCCGCGCAGCCCTTTTTATAGCCGCGCGTTGGCCCGTATCACACGCACGCGCCAGTACTACGCGCACGTGCGCCGGCGCATCCATTTGCACGGGCCCGTGTGCGCACGTGTGTCTGTAGCAACGCCCGTGGTACTTCCGCACCCGAGACTGACGTCAGCTTTTCACACGACCACTTGCACAGGCTCGTGCGGCTCCGTGCAGGCTCCCGTCCTAATGACCACAACTCATGCGGCAGTCACGGGCCTGGTCTACGGGCCAAACCACCCCAGACCCGTACGGGTCAAAAATTCGCACGGGCAGTTGTGCCCAAGGCTTTAGTTCTTATAAAAATCTTTAAATGTCTCATTAATTTTGATCGGGTCATGAGTGACATTTCCTGACTGATCCATAATAGATGTTACTGTTGATTTTTCTTTATTAATTTTAAGATGATTGGCTAGAAATTTGCCAGATTTACTAGAGTGAGTTGTTTCTAGTCTGAGTCGTTGTATTTGGAATTGCGTTTGTTTATTAATTTTAACTGAAGCTTTAACTTTTTTTTAAATCTCCCAGGATGTGTTCTTGTGCAGAAGCAGCATAAGCAGTTCCCAGTTTTTTTATTTTATTTTCCAGTTCTATTAAATCTGCTTTCTCTTTACGTTTTTTATAAGTTGAATAAGAAATGATTTTCCCTCTTAACACTGCCTTAGCTGTTTCCCAGAGAACACATGGTGAGATGTCAGGAGTATTGTTAAATTCTAAGAAGGTTGTCCACTCTTTTTTAAAGAATTCAATAAACTCTTGATCTTTTAAGAGAGATGTATTAAACCTCCAGGTTGAACCTGAAGGTGTTGCTGCTTCCCTAACTATGTTTACAGAAACTGGTGCATGATCACTGATGATAATTGGATGAATGCTGGAACCTTTAACATATTTTCGAAGAGATTTACTGATTAATAGATAATCTAGCCGAGAGTGTGAGTGGTGAACTGGAGAGAAGAAGGTGAACCCTTTAGTGTTTGGATGACATGAGCGCCAAACGTCGCAGAGACCCAGATCATTCATGTATTGCTTCAGAATACTTGCAGACCGCCATGAACGCTGGTGTCCTGCTGTGCTGAGTCTGTCAAGTTCTGGATCAAGAACCAAGTTCAGATCTCTACCTGTCAAAAATGTGGAATCAGAGTGAGCAGTGAGGTGAACAGTTTATGGAAAAAACAGGCTTTGTCTGAATTTGGTCCGTAAATACTGCAGATACAAAAGTTTTTATTCTGAATTGTTATAGTAATTATTACAAATCTGCCTTATGGATCAATAATTGTGTCTTAAAATAATATTTTTATTAATTAAAATGGCTACTCCTCTTTGTTTAGTGTTATAACTAGCAGCATACATGAATGGAAACTGTGAGCAGCACATGAGATGCTCATTTGATTTAGATAAGTGGGTCTCCTGCAGTAAAACTATGTCTGCTTTTAAATCATTCAGGTGATTTAAAACTTTCAGTCTCTTTGGTCCAAAGTTCAATCCATTAACATTCCAGTTAATAATGTTCAGATTAGACATGACTACACTGACTGGAAGAGTGTGAAGCTACATATGACTGCGTCTGATGACCGTGAGCGCGCGTGCCCGCTGCCCAGGCACGGTGAGGCTCTGTGTGTTGGAGCGTGTGTGCTGTATGTTGCATGCGTCCTGTTTATGCCTATGTGATGTGTTTGCGGTGTGTCAGCGAGTGTGTGTGGGATCACGTGTGCATGCCCGCGTGCGCGCTTGTGTGTTCCGTGAATGAGCGAGTGCTTACCTGGGATGTGATGTTTTCTGATGGTATGAGGAGGAGGGAGAGTGGGGGGATTTGAAAGAAAGAATAAAAAAGAAAAAAGACAAAACACAAACACAAAATAAATATAAATATGAGAGGAGAGAAAAACATCTTTCCTGAGAGGAGGTGTGGGGGGGGTGGTTGATCTGTTTCCATTCATTTAAATAAGCTTAGCAGGTATTCCAGCGCAGCTCACACGCAGCAGTGCGGGGGGTTCTTCAATATAGCCATGGGGTGATCTTGGGGTCTCTAAAGAGGTGGTCGTCCACGAAGAGTTTATCCACCGCTACGACCGCGTGGGATCCCGCAGTCAGGTGTTGTTTCCTCAGGGGAAAGAGGACCTTTTTGCGGTGTAAAATATCCGTGGGGTACTGATCGTTGACGCTGTAATGGGTACCTTCAGCTCCGGCCCGCGGGATTTAACAGAAACTTTCTGTTTGAAATGCTCAAACTTAGCGACGATCGGCCGCAGGCGCTGGCTGCCAGGCCTCTTCCCTCCGAGCCGGTGGACTCTGTGAAAGGTGAACTTCTGAACCTCCTCCTTTGGGATCTACAGTTGGGTCTCCATGAAGGTTTTAACTGGGGTCTCCGGGTCCTCTCCCGCCTCCTCCGGAATCCCCGAAACGACCAGGTTGTCCCTCATGCTCCGCGCCTGAAGTTCCAGAAGGGTTTCCTTCATGGCTCGGTTCTCCTCGCAGAGCCGAGCGCTGTCGTAGCTTAAGACCTTCACTGACTCCCTGAGGCTCTGGTTCTCCGTGGCTAACTCCTGCACCTGCTGCTTGCTGCTGGCTGAACTCCAGAGACTCCAGCAGGCCCTGGAACTCTTTGTGGAGGATCTCCAGCAGGTTGAGGCGACCATCAATGCTGTAGAGCTTTTTATCAATGGAATCTAGAGCGTAGCTGATTCCACTGCCTGGAGAGGAGGCGGCACCGGGAGAGTCTGCAGGACGGGTACGCTTGGTGGAGGGAGTAGTTTTCCCCATGACCAAGGTAGCGTAACACTCGTCAATGTAGTTCTCTAGGTCCTCCAGGCTGTCAAAAAGCTTATTAATCTTTTCCAAATTTTATTAGTTGATTAGAGAATATTTATATGGCGGTATAATGAAAAGGCTGGAAATGTTTGTTTAGCTACTCATGCACTGCCAGGTTTACTCACCACACCTGTCTCGCCAGTCTCGCGATGCTACAGCATGCTCCCCCCCTCTGAACGTTCTGCTTCTGCAGCAAACTCAACTTTTGCTAAAGTCAACTCATCAAAATTGATTCTCTTTGAGACTCTGAGGAGATCACACAATCAAACAGCAGTTTCATGTTAATGTTTGTTCTTGTAAATAAATCTGTTATCCTTTAAAACAAACAAACAAACAAAATGGAGCCTTTAAAACCAGCATTTGGACCTTGGCGCTCTTCTCCACCTGTTTTAGTTTGTGGTGTCCTTTGTAGTTTCTTTGTGGTTGTGTTTTGGTCCCACTCGTCCACTCTGTGCAGTTTTCTTTAGAGTTTACTTTAGGTGAAGCTGTAGGGGTGAACTGCTGTTTTCTTTAGTAAATGTTTTCTCCTCTTATGTCAGTCCAGGGGCGTTAGTGTTTGTCATTCTTTTACTGTTTCTTTTGCAGGTAAGCTCCCTGGATTGAGTTAGTTTGGGTTTGTTTGTTATTTTGGCCTTGGTTCACCCTGAGCTCCGATTTCAGCCGCTTGTATTTGGTTGACAAAGATCATGAACAGAACAGATGGTTTGCCAGAATCTCTTGGAGGTCAACCGATTGTGCTTCTCCATGACCTCACTGAACGCCTCCCAGGACAGTTTTTACCTCCCCAACAACCAGGGTCACAACATGGGAGACTGTCAGTGATCAGTGATCCAAAGATCTTCATCCTCTAGAAAATATCTGCAGGGGGTTGAAACTTTCTTTGTTCTCTCAAATGTGTCTGATCCAGTCAAATGGGATCAAGATTTTCTCATGAAAGTTTTTTTTCATCTATTGTAAAATGTACTGCACTGACACTAAACTGCAGAGATGAGGCTGATGTTCTCCAACTGCATGCTGACCATCTTCATGCTAAAAGCTGTTTTCTTCTTCTGAGCTTTAGTCCATTCACTGTGACAGAAGATCTCATGTTTGAATGTTTCTTTACAACTTCTTTATTTCTAATGTCAGCAGCATAGACCGTTATTAGAATATTAGATATGATTGTTAGTGATCAAGAAGGTCAATAATGATGATATTCATTTGCTGTAAAAGTGAAAATACTGGAATCTTAATTTATAACACAAATTTCAACAATTAACTTTATTTAAAAAACAAATAAATAAAAAAAGAATGAAATTGTTAATGAACATTTAGAGCAGGGGTCCCCAACTAATTTGACGGGAGGGCCAGTAACTCTGTCAGCTTGGTAGACCGGGGTCCGAACATGCAAAAACATTCAGATAATATTTGACCTTTCTGTTTTATTTGATAACGATGTGTAGTTACATTTGCAAAATAACTATTTTAGCTTATTGTCTCAAGAATTTCTCTCACTCATTTTTGTGCAAAAATACATACATTGTAGTGCAGTACAAGTGCAGTACAGGTAACATGAATGTGCATCAAAAAGCATACATAATTAATTAGGTTTTTGTGCAAATGTTAACTTTCTGTTTTAAAACCCTTGAAAGTAGGTTGCAAATAATGATACATCTCAAACATTATAGTAATAACTTTCATGAGTGCAAATACATTATAAACATAAACGTAAACTCAAAAACAGACTTAAAGAGACACAGATGGCACTTTGAATGGCAGTGTCAAGATGGAACTGTATGGAACTAATTTAGGGCCAATATTATTTGAATCCCAACTGAAACAAATTGAAAAATATTGGTGTTTGCCCATTAGAATTTAAAATGTCCAAATCTTATTACTATTCTAAAATAAGCTTAATTATTTTCAACTTATTTTCAAATGGTCTCTTTTTTATGTTTCAAACTCAGAATTAATAATAATTAGTTTCCTTTTTTTTTTCAGTTTTAACTTTTTTTTTTTTTTTTTTTAAACTTTTGGCCCCGTTGTGGCATGTTGAGGAGGGGCAATCAAACAGGACCAATTAAAATCAATGAGAGTGGTAACTTCAGTCCCAGTGTCTTCACTGACTCCAAGAGCTGAGATAATTTATAAATGGCTGTATTGTCTGTACTATCGTAGTCTAAAGTTGTCCCAAGACGGATGTAAAGAGCAGAGTGTGTCCAAACCGTGTGTCCAAAACACCGTTCTAGCAGAGTCACTGAATGCACCAGGACTAAAGTTACCACCATCATCAATTTTCATTGGTCTTTCATGTTAGCCCCGCCACAATAGGGCTAAAAGTTTTCAAACTAAAATTTTCATATTCGAAATGAACAAAACAAGTTGAATTTTTTTTTTTTTTTAGAATTTGTTTTGAAACCTTACACACCTTACCAAATATTTGAAGCTGAAATTAAGTTTATTTTGGAATGGAAAACATTTTCTGACAATTACATTTTTTAGCCAAATATAAATTTTTTTCAATTTGTTTAATTTGGGTTTCAAATAATATCGGCACCAATTTAGCTTCGTAGAACTGCATATCTCTGGTAAGCAGCTCGGCTCTTGTTGATGAGAGGGGAATCTGTCGGACCTCGGTCTAAACGTAGCTGTCCTCGAGCGCGCCTGCTCAAAAATCGCCGTGTACAGATGAATGAAAAATTAAAAAATACTTTTTATTAAAAATGCTTGGCGCTCCGGATAAAATGGTCTTGGGGTCCGGACCTGGACTGCGGTCCACCAGTTGGGAACCCCTGCTTTAGAAGAACTGAAGGATGAAAAACAGGAACTTTGTCTTGAAATGAAACTCTTTCTTCTGGATTCAGGTTGAATAACTGCAGATTGTCAAAGATCAGCTGTGCTGCTCTGGTCGCAGCTCTGAAGCTCAACCCGTCCCACCTGACAGAACTGGACTTGAAATACAACAACCTTCACTCTTCAGATGTTCAGCAGCTCCAGGATCTGGTCAAGAGTCGAAACTTCAAACTTCAGACTCTGAGGTCAGTAGAGGGTTGGAGTCAGTCCAGGTGCTTCCAGATGTTTGGTCCTAAAGTTAGTCGGAGAGCAAAGATGCAGAGTTTCCTGTGAAGCTGCAGCTTCTCAGTGAAGGTCTGAGGAGAATGATGACAGGCTTCAGGACAACAGTCAGCCAATCAGAGCAGCAGAAGCTCCAACAGGTGAAGATGACACGAAGCTGCTGCTCTGAACAGAACTGAAGCTCCTGCTGCTCTTTCTGCTGCTGTGTTGCATCACTGACTGACACACCAGGAAAAGGAGACAAAACTTCATCTCTGTGTTTTTTCTTTCTGTCTGCAGCTGGAAGATCTAAGGTCTCTGCTCCTCATGGTTGTCTGCAGAGATGTTGTTCCTGGAAGTGGAGAGCAGAGTGATGGAGGAATCAGAGGAAGTGGAGATGAGTGTCAGAGCTGCAGCATGAACTGATCTGAGATCAGCTCCACTGTCTCTCTCAACATCAAGTGGACAGTTATTGTGCTGCAGCTCCCCCGGTGGACTGATGGAGAAGTGCACTTCATCTTCTCATTCTAACTTGGAGTGTTGGGAAGTCTTCTGCTTCTCTTCTCTCTCGTATTGGGAGTTTCTCTTAACTTTGTCCACACACTCTTGCTGTAGTTTTCTCCTCATGTGTCCTGAAACTGTTTCTTTGAATGATCTGTGTTGGTGATTCATCAGATTCAGACATGATGGTTTCCTGCAGAAGCTCAGAAGTCTTTTCTGGTGTTTCTTGGACTCCTGCACGTCTCTGTACCACAGAGTGGACCAGCATTCTCTGAACATCCTTCAGCTGGTCCAGAAAGCAGCAGCATGGCTGTTGACCAAAGAAAGAAAACCTTCCAGCAGTTCTGGCCTCAGGATTCTCCATCTGTGTGCATTTTGGTTCTTCTTTTTCATCTTTCATCAGACCTTTCAGAACCACAAAGTGGACTGAGTTCCTCTGATTAAAGGCTGCTGGGTTTTGTATTTTGTTCAGTATTTTGCAGGATTTTGTTCTATTGTAACCATGGTAACTGTGGAAACCACAGTGTTTTGTGGGTAAAACTCTGTTCTTTTTTATGCTGTGAGCATTTTAGCTGCGGTTTTTAAAGAAGTTTCATCTAAATCCAGTAGAATCTGATCATTTTCTAGAAAGTCTGAAACTAGTAGAAACTTTCTGAGCATAAATCCTGTTTTCTCCAGAGGACATGAATGAACAGAGTGGATGTTAGTGAGGAATGACAGAGAACGACTTTGATGCAGCTGCTGCAACAACACTGCATTGAAGCAGGAGGGAGAAGGGAGACACTTGCTGGCTGTTTTCAGAACTGCATCTTAGTGTCTAAAGGTTCAAACTGAAAGCTGTCTGTCAAATTCTAATAAATGCTCTTTTGAATCAACACTGTGTTTGAGATTTATTTAGTCTTCATTCTATCTTTGACTCACAAACAGACTTTAATCTTTAGCCTTCCCCTCATCCTGTTAAAGCTGTTCTAATATTCATGTGTTTGCTTCATTCTCATTAGAAATGGCTTGAAAAGAGCTTTGGAATGTTCAGTTGGTTGGGCTAAACGTGGGGGTAGGAAGAAGCTGGAGGGGTAGGGGAAGAAATGGGATTTGTCCTAAAAAGAGGAACGTTTCAATACTGAAGAACTCAGCAAACAGAAGCTGAAGGAGGTCATCGTCTTTCACATATCTGCTGTTTTCACATGAGATTTTCTTCAGAAAAGAATAAGGAGGAGTAGTCTTCCTCTTCTTTATCTTACTTATTTTTAGGAATGTGACTTTTTTATTCTAAGCAATAAATCAGATGTTCAAACTCTTCCTAAGTACTCGAGTACTTTTGTTCAGCAGATACTTTTCTCCTCTAACTTCAAGCTTCATGTGGATGACTTCTTCTCTTCTTCTCTTTTCAGTCAGAATAAGTCTTTCTTTGGCTCCATGCAGTCTGATCAGCTCTGATTTTGGCTTCTGTTGATGTTTGTGATCATGAACTCTGGATTCTTCTTAGAAGGAGACATTCTTCCTCTTTAGCAGAGAGCAGAACATTGATCTGATCTGTTGGAACTGACTCCATCCTGAAGCTTCACTGCTGAGTTGCTGTCAGAAAGCTGTCCAGCAGGGGGCAGCACTCCTTCATCTTCTGTCCAGCAGGGGGCAGCACTCCTTCATTCCTGCATCTTCTGCAGAATCTGCAGCCGTTCAAACACAACCTGCTACTGAGGAACATTCTCACATCTGTAGACATTATTGTTGAACAAAGTTCTGATTCTGAGAGTAGATCAGAGTTCTTTCCTAGAAACCAGTTTTAAACTCAATTTGTGGTTTCAGAACACTTAAACTCACCATGTTTCCATGGTAACAAAGTATTTGTTTGTTGTGTCTTTTTACCTGTTGATTCTTGACAAGTATTAAAGACTCACTGTTTCAATTCTCTGTTCCCATAGGTCATGTTGAAGCAGCTAAACAGAGGAAGTCTCTGAGGATGTGGTGGTGACGGTTGCTGCCATGTTGCGTTGTTGTTGGTTTTTAGCAGTCAGAGAAACACAGAACAATTTCAGACACATGGAAGGAGTTTTGATCAACCAGTGTGACGTGGTGAGAGTTCAGCTGCAGTTTGTAGAGCTTGAGTGTTTAGTTTACCTGTGATTTTATTCATTCTTCTGTTATTTTTCCAACTTTCTTAATAAAAAAGAACACACAGTCATGACAGTTCCTGTATAGCAGAGAGACTCTTTCAGGGTCTGATTAACACAAACACATCCATACATACAGGGGGCGGAGCTCTGTTCAGGTGTCCTTGAATCAGGAAAAGAGGAAGTTTAGTGTTTTTCTCCATGTCTGAGCAGGAAGGATCTTCAAGGAAGGTTCTTCAAAAAAGGCCAGAGAAAGAAGACCACAGATATGTGGGAAAAAGCTGGCGGGAGAGATGCCATTATTGGATGTTTTATGTGGCATATTTTTGAGATAGATGTCCCCACAGATATTTGGGCATTACTAATCTTTTCAAAAGTACCAAAGCCCACTACACCCGTTGTCTAAAATCATTTTGGGATTGATTTGGATCTCTTAGGGGCGGAGAGGCTGGCGTCACACATGCTGTAGCATCGCGAGACTGACGAGACAGGTGTGGTGAGTAAACTTGGCGGCGCGTGAGTAGCTAAACAAACATTTCCAGCTTTTTCATGATACCGCCATATAAACATTCACCATTTGACTAACAGAAATTTGGAATATATTAATAAGCTTTTTGACAGCCTGGAGGACCTGGAGAACTACATCGACGAGTGCTTTGATACCTTGGTCATGGGGAAAACAACCACCACCACTCCCTCCACCAAGCGCGGCCGTCCTGCAGATTCTCCTGGGGCCGCCTCCTCTGCAGGCAGTGGAATCAGCGACGCTCTAGATTCCATTGATAAGAAGCTCACCAGCCTCGATGGCCGCCTCAACCTGCTGGAGATCCTCCACAAAGAGTTCCAGGGCTTGCGGCAGTCTCTGGAGTTCAGCCAGCAGCAGGTGCAGGAGTTAGCCGCGGAGAATCAGAGCCTCAGGGAGTCGGTGAAGGTCCTTACATCCGACACCGCTCGGCTCTCCGAGGAGAACCGAGCCATGAAGGAAACCCTTCTGGATCTTCAGGCGCGGAGAATGAGGGACAACCTGGTCATTTCGGGGATCCCGGAGGAGGCGGGAGAGGATCCGGAAGTGACAGTAAAATCCTTCATGGAGACCCAGCTGAAGATCCCGAAGGAGGAGGTTCAGAAGATCACCTTCCATAGAGTCCACCGGCTCGGAGGGAAGAGGCCGGGAAACCAGCGCTCGCGCCCGATTGTAGCGAAGTTTGAGCATTTCAAACAGAAAGTTTCTGTTAAATCCCGCGGGCCAGAGCTGAAGGGAACCCACTTCAGCGTTAATGACCAGTACCCCCCGGAGATTCTCCGTTGCAGGAAGTTCTTATTTCCCCTGCGGAAACAGCACCTGACCGCGGGATCCCGCGCGGTCGTGGCGGTGGACAAGCTGTTTGTGGACGGACGCCTCTTCCGAGACCCCGAGATCACGCCGTGGCTTTATTGAAGACCCCCCGCACTGCTGCATATGAGCTGCGCTGAAACACCTGCTAAGCTTATTTAAATGAATGGAAACAGATCAACCACCCCCCCACACCTCCTCTCAGGAAAGACGTTTCTTTTTTCTCTCCCCTCATGTTTGTGTTTATTTTGTGTTTGTGTTTTTCTCTTTTTCTCTTTTATTCTTTCTTTCACATCCTCCCTCTCTCCCTCCTCCTCCCCATATCATCTGATGACATCACATCCCAGGTAAGCTCTCGCTCATTCACGGAACGGGCGCGCGCGCACAAGCGCGCACGCGGGCATGCACACGCGATCCCGCACACACTCGCTGACACACCGCAAACGCATCACACAGGCATAAACAGGACGCACGCAACATGCAGCTCACGCAGCCAGAAAGCACACACACGCTCCAACGCACAGCACCTCACTGCGCACTGGGCAGCGGGTACGCGCGCTCACAGGCACGAGCAGACGCATTTATATGTAGCTTCACACTCTTCCAGTCAGTGTAGTCATGGTTAATCTGAACACTATTAGCTGGAATATTCATGGACTCGGGTCTAGTCCTAAGAGACTGAACGTTTTAAACCACCTGAATGATTTAAAAGCAGATGTAGTTTTACTGCAGGAGACCCACTTATCTAAATCAAATGAGCATCTTATGTGCTGCTCACAGTTTCCATTCATGTATGCTGCTAGTTACAACTCCAAACAAAGAGGAGTAGCCATTTTAATTCATAAAAATATTATTTTTACTCATAAAGAAACAATTATTGATCCAGAAGGCAGATTTGTGATTATTAATATATCAATTCAGAATAAAGACTTTAGTATCTGCAGCATTTATGCGCCGAATTCAGACGAAGCCTGTTTTTTCCATAAACTGTTCACCTCACTATCTGCTCACTCTGATTCCACATTTTTGACAGGTGGAGATCTGAACTTGGTTCTTGATCCAGAACTTGACAGACTCAGTGCAGCAGGACACCAGCGTTCATGGCGGTCTGCAAGTATTCTGAAGCAATACATGAATGATCTGGGTCTCTGCGACGTTTGGCGCTCATGTCATCCAAACACTAAAGGGTTCACCTTCTTCTCTCCAGTTCACCACTCACACTCTCGTTTAGATTATTTATTAATCAGTAAATCTCTTCTAAAAGATGTTAAAGGTTCCAGCATTCATCCAATTATCATCAGTGATCATGCACCAGTCTCTGTAAACATAGTTAGGAAAGCAGAAACACCTTCAGGTTCAACCTGGAGGTTTAATACATCTCTGTTAAAAGAACAAGAGTTTATTGAATTCTTTAAAAAAGAGTGGACAACCTTCTTAGAATTTAACAATACTCCTGACATCTCACCGTGTGTTTTATGGGAAGCTAGTAAAGCTGTTATGAGAGGAAAAATCATTTCTTATTCAACGCATAGAAAACGTAAAGATAAAGCAGATTTAATAGAACTGGAAAATAAAATAAAAAATCTGGAGACTGCTTATGCTGCTTCTGCACAAGAACACATCCTGGGAGATTTAGAAAAATTAAAACTTCAGTTAAGTGACATAATTAATAAACAAACACAATTCCAAATACAACGACTTAGACTAGAAAGATTTGAACACTCTAATAAATCTGGCAAAATTCTAGCCAATCAGCTTAAAATTAATAAAGAAAAATCAACAATAACATCTATTATTGATCAGTCAGGAAATGTCACTCACGACCCGATCAAAATCAATGATACGTTTAAAGATTTTTATCATAACTTATATACTTCACAGATCGACCCATCAGAGCAAAGCATCAACTAATTTCTTAATAATGTAAACCTCCCTAGATTAAATGAAGATCAAATCACAGACTTAGACCCTCCGCTCTCATCATCTGAACTTCATGATGCTCTGTTACTCATGCCAAACAACAAAACTCCGGGGCCGGATGGCTTTCCTGCTGAGTTCTATAAAGAATTCTGGGAGCAGCTGGCAGAAACTTTTCATAAGATGGTTACATTTATCAAGGATGACCAATCAATGCCACCTAACATGAACTCTGCAAATATAATCCTACTTCTCAAACCAGAGAAAGATCCCACTAGCCCTTCCAGCTATCGCCCCATTTCACTGATCAATGCAGATGTTAAAATTATTTGTAAAGCTTTAGCACAGAGAATAGAAAAAATCACTCCTCACATAATTCACCATGATCAAACTGGATTTATTAAAGGTAGACATTCGAGTGACAATGTCCGCAAGCTAGTTAATGTTATAGATTTTGCCACTATTAAAAAGCATGAAATGAGCATACTCTCGTTGGATGCTGAAAAAGCATTTGACAGAGTAAACTGGAAGTTTCTCATCACTGCCCTCCATAAGTTTGGGTTTGGGGAATCATTCATTGATTGGATTAAAACACATATGTCAAAGTCAAGGCCCGCGGGCAAAATCAGGCCCGCGAGTGGGTTTTATTTGGCCCGCGTGATGATATTAATTTATTATTAGATCCGGCCCGCGAGCGGCTGCAAGCCAGCAGTTATAATGTATGCAAAAACTACATTTCCCACAATGCAACGGTGACGCACCAAGCGGGATGCGGCTTCATTTCCTTATTTATTAGCGGTCATTAGGATAACAGCAACAAGCCTACCCATCAACAATGGCAAAACGGAAGGTGGACACTGAGAAACGGGGGTTTCAAACAAGGTGGGAGTCTGAGTTCATGTTCACGGACGTCGCTGGAAAACCCATGTGCCTTCTGTGTGGAGAAAGTGTGGCGGTGATGAAAGAGTAAAATTAGTGTACTCGCCGCTGAATTCCGACGCCGATTTGCGGACTTTGAAGCACAAAAAAGCAGGTTTGCACTGCTCAGTAATCTGTTTGCAGTTGACATAGAAAGCTCACCGCCAACCCTCCAAATGGAGTTGATCGAACTACAATGCAATGATGCGCTGAAGGCAAAATACGCAGCAGTTGGCGCTGCTGAGTTTGCGCGCTTCCTCCCCGACACGATGCCCCAGCTGCGCACCCAGAACGCTCAAACCTTGTCTATGTTTGGCAGCACATACCTGTGTGAACAACTTTTTTCATTAATGAAGCTGAACAAAACCTCACACAGAAGTCGACTTAGTGCTGAACACTTTCACTCAGTTCTGAGGATTTCCTCAGCTCAGAGCCTGACCCCGAAGTTGCTTAAATTCAGTCCACTTTTGCTAAATGAGAAAATATAGCTGATGGTGCCTTGAATAATACCACTTTGTTCATTTAATGTTCATGTTATGAGGTGTTTTTGCGTTGACATATTTGTCTTTTGTGTCAGCCTGTTGAAAATTAAAAAATACTGACAGTCATAAGAAAATGTTGCTTTATTTATCTAATCGTAATATATTTGTTAGGTTTTCAGTTAGTCAAATTTTGATTTCAATGAACATTTGGACAGTCCGGCCCTCGACTTGTAGCAAAATGTTTTATTTGGCCCTCCGTCCATTTGACTTTGACACCCCTGGATTAAAATATTATATCATAATCCAAATGCTTCAGTCAGAACAAACAAACAGACGTCCAGCAGGTTTTTTCTTGGAAGAGGAACCAGACAGGGTTGCCCACTCTCCCCCTCTCTCTTTGCAATAGTCATCGAGCTTCTGGCTGCAGCAATAAGACAGAATGAGAACATCATAGGAATTAGAACTAAACATGGCAATCCTAAAATTAGTCTTTATGCTGATGACATATTACTCTTTTTACACAAATCACGTTCAATAAGTGAAACAATAGCTATCATTAATGAATTCTCCCTCATCTCAGAATACTCAATTAACTGGAATAAATCAGTTTTATTATCACTAAACAGTAATGCTGAGCAATCACTCTCAATACCGATCAAATCAGGCAATATTAAATATCTAGGTGTTCATTTCTCCTCCAAACTATCAGAACTGGTGCAGCTAAATTACGCCCCACTACTGAAAAGCATTCAGGATGACCTAACTCGATGGGTCAACCTGCCCCTGTCACTCATGGGCAAGGTAGCCACAATAAAAATGAACATCTTGCCAAAAGTTAATTATCTATTTACAATGATCCCTAAACAACCTCCACAAACATGGTTTAAAGCTTTAGACTCGGCCATATCCAGTTTTCTATGGAATAATAAACCAGCTAGAATCAGCCTTAAAACTTTAAAATCTGCAAAAAGATGTGGAGGTTTAGAACTACCAAACTTCAACAATTACTTTCTTGCCAACAGATTACAATACATCCTAAAATGGTTAAATAATAATCAAGAAAGTAACTCATGGATGTACTTAGAACAGGAGTTATGTGGAAAGATCAACCTGTCAGATCTACCATTTATCAGCCAAACAATAAAAAAAACACGATAGTTTCCAGAGTATTAACATAAATACCACCTTAACAGCCTGGTGGGATTTTCAAGCTGTAAATCTAGTCTAAAAAGTAAATCCGTCGTACAAATGACACCCATCTGGAACAACCCAGACATCCTTATAAACAAAAAAATGTTACACTTCCCAGCCTGGCAAGCAGGGGGCGTAACACTATTAGAGCACTTAATTATTGATAGAAGATTTATAACGCCACAGGAACTACAAGATAAACATGGAATAAATCACTTCTTGGAATATCAACAACTGAAATCTATAATTACAAAAAAAAATTAAGTACCAGGATAATGACTTAAAATTACCAGAAATAATTACCTCTTTGTTTAAATTTTCAATGACTAAGATTCTTTCAAAAATATACAAACTCTTATGCAACCTAGACAATAATATTTCAATTCCAATAACTAAATGGGATGCAGACCTGAGCAGAAACACAGACCAAAGCTTCTGGACAGAAATGTGTCTTAACACCTTTAAACTGACTAAAAGTCCAAATTACAATTAATCCAATTCAAAATCCTCCATAAATTTATTATACTGGACAGAGGATTTTCAAGATGGGTCTCAGAAGCTCAGACATTTGTGAGCACTGTGATAGTAACTTACCTGACAGCTTCATGCATGCACTGTGGTTCTGCACACCTGTCCAGGCTCTGTGGCAGCAGGTCTGTGCTGATCTATCAGTCTGGCTAAATGTTTCAATCACAGCTTCACCGTCACTTTGTGTGCTTGGTGACATGAGTGCCATTGATATAGAGGGAGGATTAGTATCTGTAATCTTCATAACTCTTTGTATAGCAAAAAAAACTATTTTATTAAATTGGAAAAGCAAGAAAAATATCAACGTTAATCAATACAGGAATCTGCTCTTTGATCATATCAGCTTGGAAAAAACATCAGCTAAAAGTTCAGGTAACTTGGAAAAAATTCAGTCTCTCTGGTCTCCGATTCCTGATGAGGGGCGGGGTGCTTGGGTGTCCCCGCGTCTTGGTTGTCTTTGGGGGCTGGTAGGCAGGGGTTGGGGCTCTCTGGCGTCTGACTGGGGCGTGGGGGGGCTTTGTTGGTTGGGGGGGTCTGGCCTGCGTCTGGATGGGGGTGGGCGGGGTGGTCGCCCCGGGCCTGGGTGGCAGGGGTGTGGGGTGTGCAGTGGGGGGGGCCCTGGCTCGGTCTGGGGGGTGGTCCTCTTGCTTGCGTCGGGTGGGCTGGCGTGGGGCCTTCCTGGGGGATGCCGCTTGCGTCGGGGGGCGGCTTGCCTGCACCTGGGGGCTGGGATCACCCCCTCTCTGGCTCTGGGGCGGGGTGGGGCTGCCTCCTTGGAGCCCGCCGTGCTGCTCCGGCAGCGCCCGCTTTTGCCGCGGGGTCTTGGGGGGGTCGGGGGGGCGGTTTGCCCCGTCTGGTGGGGGGGCTTTCCGTGGGGAGCAGGGGTCCCATTTGGTACGGGGCCTGGGCGGTCTAGCGTGTTGTGGTCTCTACTGAAAATTCGGTGGGGGCCGCGGCTGGTCCGGCCACCTCGGTCCTGTTGATGCCTGCCCAGGGAGAGGTGCTTGGGGGCGGGAGCTGGGATCTGTCCCTGGGACTGGCTCCTTCTGGCTCCTCCCTCCTTGCGGGGGTGGGAGGTGCGGGGCCTGGGGGGGTTGGCTCTCGGGGGGTGGGGCCCATGGGCTGGGGTGAACTTGGTCCCAGCGCTGGGGGGGGGGGGGTCGGTCAGCCAACTGCCCCCAACTTACCCTCTTCCTCATACAAACATATATTAGGGTGAAGGGGAGGGTGGTTGTATTGCGGCGTGCTGCTGGGGGTGGACTACCTGCAAGTGGCCCTCCCTCCAGTGGCCGCTGCATGAGTTTGCCCCTCCCCTTAGTCTTATTTGCACCTTAGACACGTAGGACCTTGGTGGGGGGGTGCTTGGACATCACTGCCAGCAAGCAGTAGATGTCCTCTAAGTGCCCTTTCCGCCAATTTTAACAGCACCATAGACATGTAGGGCCATTGGTGAGAGGGTGACGGGGCATCGCTGTGAGCGATCAGGAGATGTCCTGTCAAGGCCCTACTCACCAATTTTAACCGCACCTTGTAGTACACACACCCCTAACACCTCAAAATATACACTCTAACAAACAAACACGCATGCATCACACAAGGAAGGTGGGACTTTCGACCCTCTGTCCCCTACCCCATCCCTGGCGAGGGGGGATGGAAACCCTCGGCCTAGTGGTCTTGTCTCTCGGGTGCCGGTCTCCTGGGCTCTGTGACCTTCTTGCCACGCTGGGAGAGGGATCCCCAAGATCTAACAGGGGATCAAACTACATCGGAGCCATGGGGTGTCCAGGTCTCGGTGGTTCGGGTTCCGGTCCCGGCTCTCGAGAAATGGGCCTCTCCGGGACTCCATCAGTGGGTGTGCCTGGTCAGGCCTTGTTAACATCACTCCTCTGGGACCCTCGTTCCTCTTGGGTGTCTCTCTGCTTGGCGGGGGTGGGCGGCCCCTTCCCGGCTCGCCCCTGGATCTCCCGCGGTGGGCGCGGGCGGACGTCTGGAGCATAGAAGCGGGTCATCCTGGGGGAGCTCTGGCTCGTGC
Source organism: Oryzias javanicus (assembly GCA_003999625.1). Taxonomy (NCBI): domain Eukaryota; kingdom Metazoa; phylum Chordata; class Actinopteri; order Beloniformes; family Adrianichthyidae; genus Oryzias; species Oryzias javanicus. The sequence continues at coordinate 4,439,616 of CM012438.1, forward strand.
CTGGGGTGGGGCGGGGGATGCTCGGCGCTGCTGGGTGGTGGTGGGCTGTTCCTCTGGGGTTGGGGGGCTCTCCGGGTGTGGGGCCTTGTGTTGGCCCTCCGGGTGTGGTGGGGGGATTGCTGCTCTGGCTGGGCGGGGGTCCGCGTTCTCTGTGCTCCCGTGCCTTCCGGCTCTCGGGCGTGGGGGCCTCTGCGGCGGTCCCGTGTGCCCTGGTCTGGGTGTCTGGCGGGATTCTGCGGCTGACTGGTTCTCTCCATGGCTCCTTGGCGGGTGTTGGGGGGCCCGTGCTGCTGCTGCCGCCCCGGTGGGGGGCCTTGGCGTGGGGATGGTCGGGCTCTCTCTCCTTCTATACATTCCATCAACATCCACATCAGCAAAACATAAACACTCACCTGAGCACAGGTGTCAGCTCACCTCGCACTAACAGAATGTGTGACGGAATGAAAGGCTTTATTTGTGTCAGCTTCTATGATTGTGTGTGAGCTGCAGTGGTATTGTGTACATTTTTGACAACTTTAAAGGTAAATATTATTTTAGCCAAAAGGTATGTGTGTAACTGAGTGTGTGTGTAGACAGGCCCCGCCCATTCCAGATTGTTATAGGATGTTGCTACTCTGTGTTACCCTCTTTGTTCTCTTAACCCCACTCTTCCCCCCCCCACCCCCCCCCCCCCACCCCTTGTTACCGTCCGGTCCAAAAAAAAAAAAAAAAACTAAAAAATGAATGGGAGCTTAGAAATGGGTGTGAAGTTTGCCAAAATGGAGGGGTCCAAGCCAGGCTTTTTAATAATTGGTGTTACCACTGTGTGTTTAAAACACGAGGGCACAATGCCCCGAACTAGACTGCCATTAATTCTACTGAGAACATAAGGAGCCAAAGCTGGAAAAACTGGAACTGGATCATCTGGCTGATTCATTTCTCCAAATAAGACAGACTCAAACTGATGGAAAACAGCAGAACATGTGATAGAACAAGGATGAACCAGAAGAAGAATGATTATTCTGACATATGAAATGACTGAGAAATAACTGTCTATTTCTCAAAGGAAGTCTATGAGACTTTGGCCTTCTTGCAACCCACTGGTACTTCCTATTTGGAACACGGAAGGAGGGGGGTTGCTCAGTCCAGTTCTCACTCACAGTCAATGGTTCAAACACACCCTGTTACTGAGGAACAGGAACACCTTCAGGAATGTGGTTCTGCTGCTTTCTTCCAAACTAAAGCAGAGAAAAAGTCCCTGAGATCATCTGGAAGATCCACATTCTTTCAGTCAGAGCTGCTCTCAGGATCAGCTTTTTACAAACAGTCTGAATGTTGATGTTGAGGTTCTGCTTCTGTCAGCAGTAAAAGGTCAGAGGTCAGAGGTCAGAGCAGAGCTTTCAGTCAACAATGTGATCAGAAATGACTCTAGAGCTTCAGCTTTACTTTGTCTCACTCAGCTCCAGTTTGCAGAAGGTGGTTGAGTTTGGTGAAGTCAACTCTGGTCATTGTGGTCGTCCCACATCAGCCTGAGAATCAGAGATTGTGTGTTTATTGTCTTTGGTCTGAACACAAACGTACTTACCAGACAGCAGATGTGTGACGTGGTGAGAGTTGAGCTGCAGTTTTAGAAGAACTTTAGTGTGTACTTTACCTCTGATTTTACTCATACTGTCCTGGGATTTTACCATCTTCTAGTTTTCACCCCCAAAATCCTGAAGTTTCTCAACTTGAAGTCAGAAGAACAAACCCACACAAATGGGGGCGGAGCTCTGTGCAGGTGTTCCTGGATCAGAAAATGAGGAAGCTGAGAGTTTTCCTCTGTGTCAGAGCAGACGGAGCAGGAGGAGACGGAGCTCCAACTTTCTTCTTCCTTTATGGTGAGTCTTTGTTTTCTGTCGTCTTCTCCTTCATGATGAAGGCAGTGATGTTTCTGTGTGATCTCACCTGTGAGGAAGAAGAGCAGCAGAGGAAGAGCTCAGACTGAAGATTGTCTTGAACTTGTTCTTCTGTTCAAAAGAGAAACTAGCAGCTAAAGGTCACTGCAGGTCATCTGAGAGGAAAATTAAGAGTATTGGGGGTGGGGTGGGGAGTGTTATCGCACCCCCCTCAAATACCCTTCTTAATACATGAAGCTGTAATCCATTCAGGGAAAGCTCTGAGGAAACAAGTTCTTGTGATCTTGGCGTTTCACACTTTTGAAATGTCTCAGACAGCCGTTAAGAAGGCAGAACTTTCAGATTGTTGCAGGGAGCTGATCTGTTTTATATATTTCTATTTCAGTTATTTAAGAATAAATTACAAGGTTTATAATCTTGGAACAACGAGCACACAAAAATATTAGAATTCCAGCTATAACCTAAATTAAACAGCTTAAAGTCACACTCCAACTATATTATTTCTATTATAAAAGCGTTCCTATATAGCGTTGCTGTCGTCATAGTCATACAATGACTATAGCATAAACCTAAAAAAAGCCTTCAACAGCTGTGCATTACCCCTGCACCACTGACTAACTGTCCTAAATCAATTGTTCTACAGGGTTAATAAAGGCGACCAATCACACGGTGGTGAACGTAGGCGTTAGATTTTCAGGAAAGATTCGTTCATCTGTAGATTTCCCACATTAAGTTCAAGTGCAGGCGCATTAGCCGTTAGACCACAGGAGATAACTGGAGCATTAGCCGTGTCTTAGTCATTTTATCCAAGCATAAGGATGTCCTTGTCTGTCTGTAACACAACAAGATGGCGCTTTGAACGAGCTAGAACGGTGTTTTGGACGCGCGGTTTGTACGCCATAAAACTGCTTTTTATACCCGTCTTGGGACAACTTCAGACTATGATAGTACAGACAATACAGTCATTGACCGTAAATATACAAGACAGTGAATGAACCGAGAAGTCAGTGAATGCAACAGGACTGACGTTACCACCCTGATCGATTTTGATTGGTCCTTTGTGTTAGCCCCGCCCCAGCGCATCACAATGGGACCAAAATTTTGAAATGGATATTATGAGTTTTGAAACAAAAAAACAAAACATTTGAGGCTGAAAATAACAAAGTTTATTTTAGAATAGCAAAAAGTTTTGGATATTTTACTTTTTTTTTTGACCAAACACCAATATATTTTTTTCATTTTAATTTATTTGGGTTTGAAATAATTTCGTCCCTGATTTAGCTCCATAACTGTGACGGTTCACAACCAATATAGATTGACTCTCAAAACACTGATTGTTCTAATTTCTGTTGAGGATTGAGGTTTATTTATTAAACTAAAATAGAACAGAAGTCTTTAGAATGTTATTGATCGCATAAGAAGGAAATAACCTTCAACCATAACTCTGTTAAAAATGGAATAAAACAGACATTGCGATCTGTGGTCGCATTTTGTTTTTACCAGGCAACAACTGCTGGTCATGTAAACAATGCATGACTGTTTCAGACCCAGGTGTGATAGAAAACAGTCCAGAAAGAGCTAGAAGACATGCCACTCCTCCCATGAGGCGTAAAAAAAAAGGTCCAAATCTGTCAAGAGGTTGAAAATAAGAGGATAAAGAAACAAAAACAGCTGAAGTAACTTAGAGCTACAGTAGACTAACTGTCAGGCGACTGTAGCTGCAGTAAAAAAAGAAAAGAACTTCAGAAAAAGAAAATAATGTATTCTGATCTTACTGACATTTGATGTCATTAAACTCCAGAAGTTGGAAGCTCTTCAGTGGTTTAAGTGATTTCTCTGCTGATGAAGGTTGGAACATATCAGTGCTGAACTGCTGCATGTTTCCTATCATACGATATGCTGAGATCTCCTTCATTTCTGAACTTCTGACTCTTTATGAGGAACAAAGCTGTCAGATCATCTCTGATCTCTTTCACTAGGAGGATTTCTTCTTGAACCTGTTCAGTCTCTGTAGTTGAGATTTCTGATTCTCAGCTTCCTTCTGTTTGGAGGTTCATGTCCAGTTTTAGGTAAAGAGACAAAAACTGCACCATGAATGGATTATCTGTTATATCACTGTGTTTAGAACATCCTGAAACATGTCTTTCTTTCTTTTTTCCTCATTCTTTGATTTGTGTCTGTTGTTCTTGATCTGCTTCATGTTTCCTGAATTGTAGAAACAGGAAGTTTGTTGTTTTTTTGTCAAAGTGAGTGAATGAGTGAAATGTTGCTCCATCATGGAGTGTTTGCTGCTGCAGCTCCATGTCTCCATCTGGTGGAGGGAGAGCAGAAGTGCAGCAGCTGATGTTCAGCAGCTTCCTCTGTCCCACACTGCTGTCTGACTGCATTCACCTGAACCTGAGAGGAAACACAAGAGAAGAGCCCATCAGTGGAGGAGGATCAGAGCTGATGATGATGAGGGTTTCTTCTGCAGATGAAGGTGTGTGGGAGCTGATCCAGTGGATCCAGCAGCATGGATCAGTGTGAGGACACACAGGAGGGAGCCCCTCCCTCTAAAAGCACTCTGTGTGGGGAAGATGAGAGCCAGAGCAAAGCTCAGAGGTGAGATGAACATCTCTAACTGTCCAGGACTCTTCTCCATGTCAGAGCTCAGCACTCACACCAGCAACCACCATTCTACACAGGAACCAACCTGGATCTGGATCTGGATCTGGATCTGGATCTGGATCTGGATCTGGATCTGGATCCAGCTGTGTGTCCAACAGGAGTGACAGATCAAAGGGTAAAAATCCTGACTTCAAGTCCATCAGTTCAGTAGTGGAACAGTAAGTGTTTGTCAAAAACATTCTATAAATTGAACTGAAATAAATGTATGCAGTGTCACAGTCATCAGAACAATTTTAACAGATCAGTTTGTCTATGATCCGAGTTCAATAGTTTAAACATGAAAAATATTCTGATGAACCTCCATAACAGAATACATTAGTTTTTAATAAAACAAATGTTTTTCTCTTCAGGTTCCCACAGAGATCTGGATCTGGATCCAGCTGTGTGTCCAAAAGGAGTGACAGATCAAAGGGTAAAAATCCTAACTTCAAGTCCATCAGTTCAGGAGTGGAACAGTAAGTGTTTGTCAAAAACATTCTATAAATTCAACTGAAATAAATGTATGCAGTGTCACAGTTGTCAGAACAATTTTAACAGATCAGTTTGTTTATGATCTTAGATCAATAGTTTAAACATTGAAAATATTCTGATGAACCTAATAACAAAATCAATTAGTTTTTAATAAAACAAATGTTTTTCTCTTCAGGTTCCCACAGAGATCTAGATCTGGAACCAGCTGTGTGTCCAAAAGGAGTGACAGATCAAAGGGTAAAAATCCTAACTTCAAGTCCATCAGTTCAGGAGTGGAACAGTAAGTGTTTGTCAAAAACATTCTATAAATTCAACTGAAATAAATGTATGCAGTGTCACAGTTGTCAGAACAATTTTAACAGATCAGTTTGTCTATGATCCGAGTTCAATAGTTTAAACATGAAAAATATTCTGATGAACCTCCATAACAGAATACATTAGTTTTTAATAAAACAAATGTTTTTCTCTTCAGGTTCCCACAGAGATCTGGATCTGGATCTGGATCTGGATCCATCTGTGTGTCCAAAAGGAGTGACAGATCAAAGGGTAAAATCCTAACTTCAAGTCCATCAGCAGACTCAGGAGTGAGAGAGTTGTGTTTGTCAAAAACATTCTGCTGAGTAAGAATTCAACTGAAATAATGTATGCAGTATGTCACAGTGTTGCAGAACAATTTTAACAGATCAGTTTGTTTATGATCTTAGATCAAAGTTTAAACATTGAAAATATTCTGATGAACCTAATAACAAAATCAATTAGTTTTTAATAAAACAAATGTTTTTCTCTTCAGGTTCCCACAGAGATCTAGATCTGGAACCATCTGTGTGTCCAAAAGGAGTGACAGATCAAAGGGTAAAAATCCTAACTTCAAGTCCATCAGTTCATCAGTGGAACAGTAAGTGTTTGTTAGAGTTAAAGGAGTCTGGATAATAGTTCAGATGATCAATAGTTTTCAGATGAATGACTTGAGTTCTGGTTCAGTTCTTGATCTCTCTGATCAGACTCTCTTGGATCATCATGTGTGATCAGATCTTTTCAGTTGATCTTCTGAGAGTCTCTGAGATCAGAGATGTGGGAGAAACTTGAAACAGAAATGAATCTTTCTACATTTTCTGATTTGGACAAATGTTTGAATCAGAAAAGAAAATGTTTGTTCAAATCTGTTAATGATAGTTTTTTATAATGTTAATTCTGACTGACAATCATCCACTACATCTCTGAGTCCTCTATTTAGGTCCACAAAAACCAGAGCTAATATTTAATAAACATTAAGCAATAAAGTGATTGGCCTCCAATGATGTCATTATAATGTAGAAATTAAAGTGATCAACTCTTGATTCATTTTGTTCAATTACCAGCTGAGATATATTCTATAGAATCTTTTAACAATGTCTCTCTGATGTTCTTCATAAATGTGTAAAAACTTTATGAAATCATTCAGGTCAGCTGACCCTCCAGAGGTCATTATTATTACAGCAACATCTGTTTATCTGTTATAAAGAATCTTTTAATAAACTGGATAAATTCAGGATCAATACTTCAATTACAGCCTTTAATGATGTAAATGAAATATCTAGTTTATATAAATCATTACTGTTACAAAAGTCATATATGTTATGTCTACTCTGTTAACTAAAATTTTCTGATCGTTTGTTGATTTTCTTTTTTTTAAGCTTCTGCTTTTCAAGGTTAAGGAAAAAATGTTTTTTTTTTCCTATCCTTGATCCAGTGAACATGAGCTTATACTTTCAGCTTTAAGTATAAAATGTCAAATTGGTTAAATGAATATTTATGTAAAAACAAAATATGATCAATCTTTTTGCCCTGTAAGATAATCATAGCCTGGATTATTGTTAAAATTGTATTCTATGCAGTGAAAAAAACATTTAATGTTTCTTTTATTGATTTTATTTTTTAATTCGAAACAATTTCTGCAAATCAACAACTTTGTTTCATTGAATCTTCATCATATGTTTAAAAATATCTACTTATATGTTTAGACTTTTTTAAAGTTTCCTACACTATCATATTAATTTGAAGATAGACTTTCATAAACCAGAATCTTAAAAAAACAAACCTTGTATTTCGTACTGGTCTGTAAAAATATTGTCTGAAAAAGGCTGGAGACCATTGGTTTAAATCAATACACAAATATTTTTGTTATTGTGAGCAGAGAAGAATGAATGAATGAATGAAATGGTTTATTTCAAGTAATAAGGTCATAATACATAAAATAGACCCATAGTACATAATCAATCACAAGTAGATTGTTTGAAAAGGAAGTGAATTTATATAATCCCACTCTGATTCAAAGATCTAAATATACTCAGATGATTATCATAAAAAAAATATCAACAATAAAAAATACCAAAAATCCAAAACAGACCGAGATGATTATTAATCATCTGAAAATATTCCAGATCCCCGGCATCAATCAATGCAAATGACTTCCCCCAATGATAATCATTAATTATCATAGGAAAAATACATATAATTCAGGAGTTCTCCTCATTGTTCTGACTGCAGACTTTGTTTGTCGGGTCCATCGCCCTTCAGCTGATATCACGTAAATTGTGCTCAAGTTATCTGCAGGTCAGCTGAAAATCGGGTCAAAGTTCACCTTCAGAGGTGGTCAATTCTCGGCGTTGTTGTCCTGAAATCACATTTCACACTTATTTAGCTTCAATTAAAAGCTCAGACGTTCGTAATCCCACAGTTCTTGAAGTCTTTCATGCTTCTGATCAGCGCCTTGAGCCGGCGCGGGCCATGAAAAGCACTGTATAAATCAAGATTTGATTTGATTTGATTTCCTGTGGCTTAACCAGATGCAGTCGACCGAGTGGTTTGACAAAGATCCTGGAGTTCAGAACCCAAGTACTTTGGATCTGTCATCTCTTCAGTATTATTAAAACTTTTAGGTGCTTTACAAAAAATTATTTTTTAAAACATTTCAACTTTTGCTGCAACTTTTGCCAAAAGCTGCTGCAACATCAGGCGTTTTAGGCCACAACAATCATAAATATCAGCCACAAAATCCTGGAGGATCTGAGTAAATGTAACCACAAATTCTGGAACAAAGTCACTGTAAATATGTTTACATTATATTTTTGTTGTTTCTTTTTACAGTAATGTTATTAAGGATTGACTTGCTTCTGTAACATTCTAGCCGTGACTTTGTGAACTGATCTGACTCAAGTTAGTTTTTCTTTGAATCCTCCCAGCACAAACAGAATGGATGTGATTGTTGTGATTCTCCACAGAGTGGACCAGCAGAGCTCAGAGACTCCCAGTGGTCCGTCTGTCCAGCAGCATCAAGCACAGCTGGATTCCATCTTTCTGGTCTGTACATGAACAACAACTGCTTTTCCATCATTCTGTCCACAGTCATCTCCATGCTGCACTTTGTAGACCAGTGGATTGTCAGTGTGTCCAACATGGAGCTGATGTTTGGCTCCATCACTTCACTCTGATTGGCTCATTCATCTAGAATTCTGTTGCAGCTGCTGGAGGACAACATTGTCACTTTTGTGAAGAAGGAGCTGAAGAAGATCCAGAAGCTTCTGAGTCAGAGGGAGGATGAGGAGGAGGATGAAGATGAAGAGCAGAGGAGCAGCAGAGAGTCACTGATGAAGATCACAGAGAACTTCCTGAGGAGAATGAAGCAGGAGGAGCTGGCTGATCGACTGCAGAGCAGTAAGAGGATTTCTCTAAAGGTTTCAGCTGCTGAGAAATGAAGATTTACTGATGTCTCAACACATGGAACAACATGGATTCAAACCCTCATCATTCAGGCTGCAGAGAGTTTATTTACTCTGTTTGTTGTCTTCATTCAGGATCTCCTGCTGCAGTTTGTCGACATAAAGTCCAATCTGGTCTGAAGAAGAAGTTCCAGTGTGTGTTTGAGGGAATGGCTAAAGCAGGAAACCCAACCCTTCTGAATGAGATCTACACAGAGCTCTACATCACAGAGGGAGGAACTGGAGAGCTGAATGAAGAACATGAGGTCAGACAGATTGAAGCAGCATCCAGGAAAGCAGACAGAGCAGAAACCAGCATCAGACAAGAAGAGCTCTTTCAACTCCCAGCTGGAAGACAAGAACCAATCAGAACCGTGATGACAAAGGGAGTGGCTGGCATCGGGAAAACAGTCTTAACACAGAAGTTCACTCTGGACTGGGCTGAAGGCAAAGCCAACCAGAATATCCACTTCATATTTCCATTGACTTTCAGAGAGCTGAATGTGCTGAAAGAGGAGAAGTTCAGCTTGGTGGAACTTGTTCATCACTTCTTCCCTGAAACCAAAGAAGCAGGAATCTGCAGCTTTGAAGACTTCCAGGTGGTCTTCATCTTTGATGGTCTGGATGAGAGTCGACTTCATATGGACTTCCACAAGACTGGGATCCTAAATGACCCTAGAAAGTCCACCTCAATGGGTGATCTGCTGACAAACCTCATCAGGGGGAACCTGCTTCCCTCTGCTCGCCTCTGGATAACCACACGACCTGCAGCAGCCAATCAGATCCCTCCTGGATATGTTGACATGATGACAGAGGTCAGAGGGTTCAATGATCCACAGAAGGAGGAGTACTTCAGGAAGAGATTCAGAGATGAAGAGCAGGCCAGCAGGATCATCTCCCACATCAAGAGATCCCGAAGCCTCCACATCATGTGCCACATCCCAGTCTTCTGCTGGATCACTGCTACAGTTCTGGAGGATCTGCTGAAGAGCAGAGAGGGAGGAGAGCTGCCCAAGAGTCTGACTGAGATGTACATCCACTTCCTGGTGGTTCAGGCCAAAGTCAAGAAGGTCAAGTATGATGGAGGAGCTGAGACAGATCCTCACTGGAGTCCAGAGAGCAGGAAGATGATGGAGTCTCTGGGAAAACTGGCTTTTGAGCAGCTGCAGAAAGGAAACCTGATCTTCTATGAATCTGACCTGACAGAGTGTGGCATCGATATCAGAGCAGCCTCAGTGTACTCAGGAGTGTTCACACAGATCTTTAGAGAGGAGAGTGGCCTGCACCAGGACAAGGTGTTCTGCTTCATCCATCTGAGTGTTCAAGAGTTTCTGGCTGCTCTTCATGTCCACCTGACCTTCATCAACTCTGGACTCATCCTCATGGAAAATAAGAAAAGATCTAAGATATTTAAACTAAAACGAAGTATTCCAGTCCAATTCTATCAGAGTGCTGTGAATACGGCCTTACAGAGTCCAAACGGACACCTGGACTTGTTCCTCCGCTTCCTGCTGGGTCTTTCACTGCAGACCAATCAGAGTCTCCTACAAGGTCTGCTGACTCAGACAGGAAGAAGCTCACAGACCAATCAGGAAACAGTCCAGTTCATCAAGGAGAAGATCAGTGAGGATCTGTCTGCAGAGAAAAGCATCAACCTGTTCCACTGTTTGAATGAACTGAATGATGGTTCTCTAGTGGAGGAGATCCAACAGTTCCTGAGTTCAGGACGTCTCACCACAGATAAACTGTCTCCTGCTCAGTGGTCTGCTCTGGTCTTCATCTTACTGTCATCAGAAGAAGATCTGGAAGAGTTTGACCTGCAGAAATACTCTGGTTCAGAGGAGGCTCTTCTGAAGCTGCTGCCAGTGATCAAAGCCTCCAACAAAGCTCTGTAAGAACTCTCATGAAAATCATCTTCAGTGAACAAATGAATTTGAGGGAAACACAAAAGTTTCAATAACTGCTGTCTGTCTCTGTTTTCTTCAGACTGAGAGACTGTAATCTGTCAGAGAGAAGCTGTGCAGCTCTGTCTTCAGTTCTCAGCTCTCAGTCCTCCAGACTCAGAGATCTGGATCTGAGTTTCAACAAGCTGCAGGATTCAGGAGTGAAGCTTCTGTCTGCTGGACTGGAGAGTCCACAATGTAAACTGGAGACTCTCAGGTCAGATTTCATTCAACTGTTTTTCCAGGTTTTCTGTTTTTCCTCTTTTTTAGAAGAAAGAATCAGATAGATGTCAGTGAAGAAGAAACAACAACAGAGGTCTGTTGCATTCAATGTAAAAAATCTCAACAATCTGCTGGAGTTAAAAATTCTGGATTTTCTTTACCTGATGGTTACAAATGTTATCCTGGGTTTTTCACACCACACTAAAAATGAGAACCTAACTCCATCCAGGTGTAGATTTCTGGGATAAGTTCATTTTCTCTGTGTTCTTTGAAAGAAAACATGAATCAGTCACAGAACTGCAGATTTAAATGAACAAACAACTGCAGCACATTTCTGATCCATAGAGCAGCAGCTCCTTATGAAAATGTGTGAGGAGGTCAAACTATGGCGGACTGACAGGTTTTTCCCACAGACCTGGTTCTGGTGCTTATTTACTGAGCTTGGATCAACACCAGATCTTTCAGTTCACATAGTTTTTAGGTCGGCTTTTGGTTCTCAGTCCATATGTTTCTAAAGACAAAATCTTTGCTGGGTTAGATAGAAGAACCTCTGCAGGTAGTTTTTATGCAAGACTGGGGGCGGGGCTAAAGGGTTAAAATAAGCTCTATGTTTATAGTTCCACTCAATAACTAAACTTAACATTTTAAAATTACAGTCAGAAAGAATGAAAATCTTAAGCAGGTTTGTTCTGATGAGCTCTGGGGTCAGTGCTGATGTGGATAAAGAAAAACAAACTCCAGCTTCAAAAATGTCAGTTTCTTATTAGATCAGTTGAAACACAACTTCAGTCATACAGACCAGGTAATAAAGACACTGAAGAAGTTGCTAGATGATTCTTCACCTTGACAACTTTAATGCTTCTATCAGGAGATCAGTGGTCCAGAGTGTAAGAATATCTCAGTCTTCTGATCTCTTGAATGATTAACTAGGTTCCTTCTGAGGACATTCCTCTGTGTCAATCAGATTCCAATGTGAACCAGAGTCTGTGAGTCAGAAACTGGACTTTACTGGTTCTGCAGATGTGAAGTGTTAGCTGCAGTGAGGATGCAGTAGCTGCAGACCAAAGCATGAGGGAGGACCTCTGTCTAACAGCCCTCATCCATGTCCTGCACTGCTCTCACATAGTTCTGTCACTCCAGACTTCCTCATACAATACCATAGTTCCTCTCTGGACATCCTGTCATAAACTTTCTCCAGATCTACACACAGCGGAGCTCTCTCTGACCTCTGGACTTTCCTATCAACATCCTCAAAGCATATATAGCTAGAGTTGAAATAGAGCTGTGAAGACCTTCAAAGTAAAGTTCAGATTATACATCCAATAAATCAGAAACTAAAGATTTCATCTCTTCCTGTCAGTATCAAAGATGCTGGAAGTTCATTCAGGGACAGAAAAAGTTCTTCATGTTCACAGATATTGTGATGTGCAGTTCAAGCTGGTAGAAGAGTTTTCCAACAGATTCTGTGATTTTGAGAAACTGGAGCCCTGTGTAACATTTATTGTGAAGCTTTTCTGGATGTGGACATCAGTGAGTTGTCAGGACAGATGCTGACCTGTTCTCTGTTGATCCTGTGGAGATGGAAGTCCTAAATCTCCACAATGATGTTCAGATCAAATCTCTACAGCAGGGCTGCTCATTCCTGGTCCTCGAGATCTACCACCCTGACTATTTTCCAGATCTCCAAGCCCTGCCACCTGCTGATTGGCTCAGTCAGATGTCTCCACAATCTGATTGAAAGGACACACCTGGTCCAGGTAATCAGCAGCAAGCAGTACAGGGAGAGCTGGAAAACAGGCAGGGTGGTAGATCTTGAGGACCAGGAATGAGCAGCCCTGCTCTACAGCATTCTCAGCACTTCTGGAGTTTAGTGCAGCCAGAAAATGATCCAAATCTCCAACAGGCTGCTCTGAAAATGGCAGCATTATTTGGGTGGACATTTCTTTGTGAATCTGCCTTTTCTGACATGAATGTCATGAAGTTCAGAACCAGACTGACAGATGAACATTTAAATGACTCCATCAGAGTAAACCTCAGTGGATCCACTCCAGCTTACAGCTCTGGTTGAATCTATGCAGGACCAGACTTCTCACTGACACAATCTGATGAGAGAGTTTTCAACACAAAACATCTTTTGTTTTAACTTCACTGTTTTCATTTGTTCAATGTGAACATTTAAAATGTAAATCAAAACAACTAAACATATATATTTCTCCAGCTGTTTCATGATTGAAAGTATCTCAGTGAGCATAAAAGGTTGGAGACTCCTGCTTTAAATGAAGTCCACATGCAGACTAAATCAGTGTTCGGCCAACGTCTGATGCGCCTGCGCGAGCGTGGCTGCATGTCCGTTGCTCTGCTGTTTGTGCTTCGTATGAATGTGTTTGTGCACTTTTTTGGGAGGGACTTTGTCCTTTTGGATTGCTAGTTTTGCCGTTCTTCTAATGTAAGCTATAAGACTCGTCTACTCGCGAGGAGAGATCCTTGCACTTAAGAAGAATAAACGAACAGATCTCCGTCCTGTCATTCCCTTGGAGCTAATGCGGAAGTATCGGGGCTGCCGAGCCGGTCGCAAATACAAGGCAGGACTCAAGGCTAAGGCTGAAAACAGGAGGCGCTTTAAGCCATCAATACCTTCTGTCTTGATGGGGAATGTTAACTCCTTATCAAATAAAACGGATGAGCTCACAGGACTGATCAAGACACAGCGATGCTACAGGGAGTGCAGCCTCCTCCTCTTCACTGAGACGTGGCTAGGCAGCCACGTCCCGGACGCTAACGTAGAGCTGCCCGGCTTCACCACCGTGCGTGCGGACCGCGACCCAAACATCACCGGGAAGAGGAAGGGAGGTGGTCTCATCCTGTATGCAAACCAGCGGTGGTGTCACCCAAAACATCTGACCGTTAAAGTGGCGATCTGTGACCCCAACCTGGAGCTGCTAGCGGTTAGCATCCGACCGTACCACATATCACGTGAGTTCTCCCACGTCATCGCGTTGTGCGTCTACATTCCACCAAGGGCGGATGCAGAGGCGGCACGGGAATCCATACACAGTACAACCACTGCTCTACAAACCAAGCATCCAGAGGCTTTCATTATCATCTCTGGAGACTTTAATCATGTTACTCTGGACTCCACTCTGACCACTTTCCGCCAGTATGTTGACTGCCCCACAAGAAATAACACCTCCATTGACTTGCTATATGCAAACACCACTGATGCATACACAGCAGCCCCCCTGCCCCCCTTGGGAAATCCGACCATAACCTTATTCACCTCCAACCTCGCTACATCCCTCTGGTGAAGAGGCAAGTGGTCACCACCCGAGAAGTCAGGAGGTGGTCTGCTGGAGCAGAGGAGTCCCTCAGAGACTGCTTCCAGCGCACGGACTGGAGTGTCCTGATGGGGCAGCATGGGGAGGATGTGGATGGGGCGGTGGACTGCATGACGGACTACATTAACTTTTGTATGGACATGGTGGTTCCTGTCAGAACTGTGAGATCTTTCTCTAATAATAAACCCTGGGTCACCAGTAAGGTGAAGGAGGTTCTGAACAGGAAAAAAAGGGCATTCAGGAACAAAGACTCGGGGGAGATGAAGAGGGTACAAAGAGAACTTAAAATTTGCATAATGGAGGCCAAGGAGGAGTACCGGAGAAAACTGGAGACAAAGCTGAAGGATAACAACATGCGGGAAGTCTGGCATGGCATGAGAGCTATGACTGGCTGTAGCAAAAAGGATGGCAACGTGGTGGATGAGGGGTTGAACAGAGCGGAGGAACTTAACAACTTCTTCAACCGGTTCAGCAACCATCAATCTGCCAGTCCCCCAACCCCGCAGGTTTCCTCTGAGGTTCCTGACCAACTGTGCTCAGTTTCGCCCTCTCCTCCCCATTCTCCCTCCCCTTCACCTGCCACCAGCCATCACCCTCCTCCTATCACTGCAGACCTGGTGAGCGGACAGCTGAGGCGGCTCCACTCCAGGAAGGCAGCGGGTCCTGACCGGGTGTGCCCGCGGCTACTGAAGGCCTGTGCTGCTGAGCTGCGAGAACCCCTCCAGCAGGTGTTTAACTGGAGCCTGCGGCTGGGGAAGGTTCCATCACGCTGGAAAACTTCCTGCATTATTCCTGTGCCCAAGAAGAGTCGCCCCAGTGAGCTGAATGATTACAGGCCAGTCGCCCTTACCTCACACGTCATGAAGACGCTGGAGCGGCTGATCCTGCAGCAGCTGCGACCACAGGAACAGAAGGACAGGGACCCTCTCCAGTTCGCCTACCAACCAAAGCTGGGGGTAGAGGACGCTGTCCTCTATCTTTTACATCGATCCCTGTCCTACCTGGATGAGAAGGGTTGTGTGGTGAGGATGTTGTTCTTTGACTTCTCCTGCGCGTTTAACACTATCCAACCCCTCCTGCTCCAGCAGAAGCTCCTATCCCAGGCTGTGGACCCCCACCTGGTGAACTGGATTACGGATTATCTGACCAACAGGCCACAGTTCGTGAGGATGGGGAGGTCCAGTTCTCCCATGCTGATCAGCAGCACGGGTGCCCCGCAGGGCACTGTGCTCTCACCTCTCCTCTTCACCCTCTACACCCATGACTTTCAGTACAATTCCAGTACATGCCACTTACAAAAGTTTTCAGATGACACTGTTATTGTTGCATGTATAAAGGGGGGTGAGGAGGGAGAGTACAGAGGCCTGGTGCAGGACTTTGTGGAGTGGACAGAGAAGAACTGCCTCCATCTGAACATCACAAAGACTAAGGAGATGGTCCTGGACTTCCGCCGGGCACCTGTTGCCACGGATCTCCAGCCCATTGACATCGGAGGAAAGGCGGTGGAGGTGGTGGACTCATACAAGTACCTTGGAGTGGTTTTAGACAACAAACTGAGCTGGTCGGCTAACATGAACAGTGTTTACAAGAAAGGGCAGAGCAGGATGTACTTTTTAAGGAGACTCGCCTCTTTTAACGTCTGTTCTGAACTCCTTTTAACCTTCTGTCAGTCTATTGTTCTTAGTGTCCTCTTTTATGCTGTGGTGTGCTGGGGGGAAGCGCCAACAAGAAGGACACAAAGAAATTGGATGGCCTGATCAGAAAGGCAGGTCGTGTTGTGGGGCTGGGTCTGGACACGGTGGAGTCGGTGCTGGAGCGAAGGACGGAGCTGAAGCTGAAAAATATCCTGATGAACACCAGCCACCCTCTGCACTCTGTGTTCTCTGCTCAGCGGAGCTTCCTCTGCAGCAGCAGCCGCCTCCGCTCTCTGCCCAGCTCCACTGAGAGACTCAGGAGGTCCTTTGTGCCCAGTGCAATAAGACTCCACAATGCTGCTGGGAAGGGTAGGATTAGACGAGGACACTGAACATGAGGATTTTACTACGTTTTATTTTATTTTATCTCTGAATTTTTATCTGACTTTTAGCTGCTTTTATGGTATGTAACTTATTAGTTTTTACTTTGTGTCTGTCACTGTTTGAACTGTGTTGTATGTATGGAGCAAGGACAGCCACTTAATTTCCAGAAGGATTAATAAAGTATATCTATCTATCTATCTATCTAGTGTTATAATGGAGTTCTATGGAGAAAAGAACTTTGTAATGGTCCATTTAATCTACTTTTTATCAATCAGAAACAACTTCTAGAATTCTACAGTTTTTCTTGATTACTAAGACTCTTTTCTTGAAAGCTGCTCTCTTTTTTCTAAACTGTGAACACAAAACCCAATATTAAAGCTACATTAATAAAATCTCAAACTCTTCTTCCAGAACCAAACTTTCACCTGAAAACAGTTCAATCTGTGATCAAAAGTGAACTTTGTTGTGAAATGGTTCATATACCTTCCACCACCATGAGGAGAATTCCTCAATAGTGTTTAGTAAAGGGGAGTACAGTGGAAGGCAAAGATTGATGAACCTTGGTTGATATTGAAGCACTCTCTAACCTGGAGGGCTCTGTGAAAACTCTCATTGTCCCAAACAACAACATAGATGGATGCTCCTCCTGCTGCCCTAACAGAACATCTCACATGTGATTGAGGAAAATGAGGAGCTGCTGAGTGTTGTAGGGCCCCAGGTTGGTATGATGGTGGACAACCCCATGATTGCTGATGGCAGCACATAATGTGACATTGTCACCACGCTGCCCAGGAACACCAACAATGACCCGATAGCCAATCACATTCCGGCCTCTCCTTCTCCTTTTTGCTGAGATGAAACCCAGCTTCATCCATGTAGATGTATTGATGGGATCTTTCCATTGCTTCCAGTTGAAAACCCCTCTGTAGAAATAGATATTGTTTTGTGAGTGATACGGGAAAAGTGTTTCTGTTCTCTCACATCATTAGTGGGATCAGTTTTGACTTGTTGTGTTCAAGTGGTGACAACTGTGCTTTCTTTGTGTTTGACTTTTGTTACCTGTGGACACAATTTATGCAGCATGTGTTCATCACAATGAAAATGTGTTGTCAAGGTGTGTCTAAACAGGTGAATAGTGCTTATGGTTTTACCAAAGGAATGATTGATTCAATCAGTGGATTCAGACAGCAAGTTATTGGTTCAGACAATAGGGTTTAGTGTTTTAGCAACTGAGAAAAACTGGATTGAACCAAGACCTAACACAGTGCAGAATAGTTCATCATCAAATGAGTAAAACAAGATTTTATTTTGTCTCTGTTTTTAAAGATATTTTTCAACAGGAAACTAGAAAAAAGTTAAATTCCTTCAAAATCAAAATATTTAAGAACATTCCTCAATATTAGGATAAAAGCAGAAATTAAAGTTCATGATTATAAACTGAAAATGCATTGATGTTCCATGAACCTAACCTATCACTGCTTTCTAATAGTAACATGTGAAAACAAAAAATTCATCAAATCAGATGATTTTTTTATAATAAGTTCTTATTTGAAGTTTTTTCTGAGTCCATTCTAATAAAACAATGAAATATAAATATTTCATCTTCAAATTATTATAAAAAGAGTATGTTTTGTTTGTGTTAGAAATATTTTTCAATAAGAACTGCTTTCTAATGGTAACATGAAAATAAAAAATAAATCAAATCAGTTTATTTCTTTCTAACGGTTTTGATCTGCAGCTTTTCCTAAGTCCATTCAAATAAAAATATAATATAAAAAATATTTATGGTACTCAGAGTACTTATAATACTTCTTTCAAAGGAAAAATCACTTGTCCTGTAGTAACAAAAAAGTGAAATGTGAAAATGTAACAGACTTTTTTAATGTAATACTCTGTGAATCTCACTTGTCTGAGTCTGATACTTGATGGTTTCTCATCTTTGGTTCAAGTTCATCAATGATTTTGGTCAGGCTCTGAGCTGAGGAAATCCTCAGGATTGAGTAAAGGTGTTCATCAATCAGATGGCTCCTATGTGATGTTTAGTTTAGCTTCATCAAATAGAACAGTTGTTCACATAGATACTGTATGTGCTGACAAACAGGGAGAGAGTCTGAGCAGCTTGGATGTGCAGTTGGAGCATTGTGTCAGGATGAAATGTGCAAACTCAGCAGCAAGCACTAATATTGTTCTTTCAGTGTGTCATTACACATGACTCTTTCTGCTGAGTCAGCAAAGTTTCAATCTTCACTGAGTCTTTATGGAAGAGCTCAGTTCAGGTTTAGAAAATAACTTTTTACTGACAAACTGATGAAAAAGAGAATCTAGAAAAGCTCTACAGCTGTTTGAAAAAACTGATGATGTTTGATCTGAAACTGATCTGTTTCAATAATGATCTATTGTGAATGACTGAATAAACTCTGTTTACTTGCTGGAACTCCAGCTGTCATCACTGCTCCTGAACACACTTTTCTGTCTGATTTCAGGTTGGAGAACTGCAGTTTGTCAAAGATCAGCTGTAAAATTCTGGGTTCAGTTCTGAAGAACAACCCGGCCAGACTGATGGAACTGAACCTGAGCTTCAACAAGATCCAGGATTCCGGATTTCTTCGTGTGTGTCGTTTTCTGGAGAGTCCAGACTGCAGACTGCAGACTCTGAGGTCAGTAAATGAGCTGAACTCTCTGAAGGATGAGAAGAAAGTTTCAGGTGAAGAACTTTCTGATGTTTCACTGGAAGATTTTCTGAACATTTTCTGGATCACAGCTTGGAGTCAGTTCAGCCGTCTGATGAATTTCTCTCTAAACTTTTCTTGATCCCATGACCTTTTCCAACAAGGTGAAAGAAAAGAGGAAAAGGAGACTGGAGGGAATGTTTCCACCATGCTGATGTGTCTCCTGCTTTTCTGTCTCTTCTTTACTTCCTGTTTCTGCTTCACTGCAGATCTACTTCCAGAATATGTGGAAATGACTGAAGGAAAACAAAGATTTCCAAACTCAAGCAGATCACTTTGATTTATTGGTGTTTATAAAATATGTTTAGTTCTAAAAGGTGAAACAATGAGGATGAATTTTCCAAACAGCATAGAAAGAAACACTCTAGAGTTCAGATGAAGTCCACATGCAGACTACATTACATGTTTGTGTTTGTAGATCATCTTGAAGTGATGGTTGTTGTGAAGGAGAGCATTAGTGATGAAGCAGCTGTTGAAGTTTGTGTCAAACATTGAGCAGTGATGCTGGAAGTGGAGCAGGACGTAAAGTTGTCAGAAGAACATCTGCAGAGTCAGCAACATTTCCTAAAATGAAGCTGAGCTCCTGATGGAAACAGGAAGTCTCTATTTCTCTGAGGTTCCTCTCATGAAAACAGAAGTGCTTCACACTAAAAGAGCTGACAGCAGAAGATGAGTGTTGAAGAAGCTCTCAGAGAACAGACTCATTTCTGTGTCTTAACATGAATCCAGAGAAAACATGGATGAAAACATTGTTGTGTTTGTGTTAAAGGCAGCAGCAGATGAGAACTTCTCAGAAGAACCTGAAGACTTTGGCTGTTTACTGACAGCATAGAAACACAGTATGAAGAACAAAGATTTTTCAGGGAACAGATAAATGACACTAATGTTTGTTAAGAAATTTTTTAGTTTGTGTGAACTTTAATGCTAAAAGTTGGAGAAGATAAATCCTCTTCACACACAGGAAGATGAATTCATGTGGTTTGTCTTTGCAAAGATCAGAATGATGGAGTTCATGACAGACGGCTGCTTCTCTCTCAGCTGCTGACATGAACGTTCTGCTTCTGCAGCAAACTCAACTTTTGCTAAAGTCAACTTATGAAAATTGATTCTCTTTGAGACTCTGAGGAGATCACACAATCAAACAGCAGTTTCATGTTATTGTTTTTTCTTGTAAATAAATCTGTTATCCTCTTAAATAAACAAACAAACAAACAAACAAAATGGAGCCTTTAAAACCACAATTTGGACCTTGGCGCTCTTCTCCACCTGTTTTAGTTTGTGGTGTACTTTGTAGTTTCCTTGTGGTTGTGTTTTGGTCCCACTCGTCCACTCTGTGGAGTTTTCTTTAGAGTTGAATTTAGGTGAAGCTGTAGGCGTGAACTGCCGTTTTCTTTAGTAAATGTTTTCTCCTCTTATGTCAGTCCAGGGAGGTTAGTGTTTGTCATTCTTTTACTGTTTCTTTTGCAGGTAAGCTCCCTGGGTTGAGTTAGTTTGGGTTTGTTTGTCATTTTGGCCTTGTTCACCTGAAGCCTTTTGCTTGACTTTTCAATCATTGTTTGGTTGTTTTTCTTTAATGAAATGTTTTTTTGATGGAGACATTCTCTTTGTCTTTGTTACTTATTTGACCTTTATGCTACGCCCCAGACCCCTAGACAAAATGGGGTGTAACACCTCTCTATGTGGAGGAGCAGCGGCTCTACTCCGAGCTCCGATTTCAGCCGCTTGTATTTGGTTGACAAAGATCATGAACAGAACAGACGGT
Source organism: Oryzias javanicus (assembly GCA_003999625.1). Taxonomy (NCBI): domain Eukaryota; kingdom Metazoa; phylum Chordata; class Actinopteri; order Beloniformes; family Adrianichthyidae; genus Oryzias; species Oryzias javanicus. The sequence continues at coordinate 4,460,377 of CM012438.1, forward strand.
TTGCCAGAATCTCTTGGAGGTCAACCGATTGTCCTTCTCCATGACCTCACTGAACGCCTCTCAGGACAGTTTTTACCTCCACAACAACCAGGGTCACAACATGGGTCGACTGTCAGTGATCAGTGGTCCAAAGATCTTCATCCTCTGGAAAATATCTGCAGGGGGTTGAAACTTTCTTTGTTCACTCAAATGTGTCTGATCCAGTCAAATGGGATCAAGATTTTCTCATGGAAGTTTTTTTCATCTATTGTAAAATGTACTGCACTGACACTAAACTGCAGAGTTGAGGCTGATGTTCTCCTGCTGCATGCTGACCATCTTCATGCTAAAAGCTGTTTTCTTCTTCTGAGCTTTAGTCCATTCACTGTGACAGAAGATCTCACGATTGAATGTTTCTTTACATCTTGTTCATTTCTAATGTCAGCAGCAGAGACCATTATTAGAATATTAGATACGATTATTAGTGATCAAGAAGGTCAATAATGACCATATTCATTTGCTGTAAAAGTGAAAATACTGGAATCTTAATATATAACACAAACGTCAACAATTACCTTTATTTAAAAAACAAATAAATAAAAAATAATGAAATTGTTCTTACACTTGAACATTTAGAGATTCATCTTTCATAAGAGTTTTTAAAAGGTAAATAAACAGTTCACTAAAATGTTTTCATATAAAACAATATTATATTAATATACCTCATATTAAATTACTTCTCTTTGCTATAACAAAAAATACAAGGTGTTCATTGACACGGTGTCGGTAAGATTTCTTATTTGTTCAAATAACAATGGACAAACAATGTATTTCTCCTAAGTTTCATTGTGAAAAACTAAAGTGAGATACATTTAAAAAAAAAAACTGTTAAATCTGTAAATCTTTAGTGAAGAGACAAAGTTGTGATGCAAAAACCAAGTAGTCCTGCATGGTCTCTATGGAAACAGCGTCTCCTGGTCTCATAGACTGCAGAGACGTCCCTGATGATGAGCTCACTAGGAACTGATTGGATGGTGAACATAGAAACTTCCTTTCATGTTGCAAGTGTCTTGAAGCGCCCTTCATTCTGACTCCACCTGTCTGGAATAGGTGGTGGAGGACCCAAAGTGCAGTAGACCGGGCTTGGAGGCAGAGACTTCAAATATTTAATGAATAAACTGAAATATAAAGAAAAAAATGGATCAAGAAAGGAGTGTCAAAACAGATCAGATGATCTGATAAGGAAGAACTGAAAAGCAGACACTGAAATAGACTGAAGGTAATTGACTGAAATGAAGACGACAGTGAATCATGACAAACCTGAAGCTGGTGTGACTGAAGGACAATTAGGTTAGGTTTGTTAGGTTTAGTCTTTATTTTAAGGGACAATGTACAGATTCATTAAGCTTAAAACAAACAGATATGTTCTTGTTACGATCCCAACTGAGGGGAAGGGAGAATAAAGTGTAGCATAAAAATAAAGATCCCCAGACCGGTCAATTGTAGGCGTGTGCAGCTTTTAATCTGCTTTTTAACTGCCAATGAACATAAACAAAATGCAATACAAAGAAAAAGATATACAAGAGGGTTAATATCTACAGCACATCAAATAGAAACATCTCCACGTGGGAGCCACAAACTCAGAATAAGACCGACCAGGTCTGTTAGGTACAGAGAATCACAAGAGAAACACAACCTGTCAAGGTTTCTGACACAGGCTCTCAACAATAAGCTTCACCACCAAAGTCCACAAATAGAGATGACTGGAACTTAAAGCTGGAGTTTCACACCATGGACAGCTGGCCACCAGAAAGGGTGTTACAAAAGCTGCCACTCTGCTTGGGGATGTCAGCTTTTTTATGCAGGCGTGGATCCTCAGTCACTGGTCCACAGCTGATGGCATGACGAGGATCAGGTGTAGGTGGGCGGGTCCAGACTCTGCAGAACTGCAGCTCTCAGCTCAGACACCTACAGAAAGAAAACTCACATCCACACCATCATCCCAAACTCAAGCACACAAACAGACAAACCATACACAAAGAGTGCCGGACACACCAGGGCCGTAACAGTTCTACACCAGATTATAGCTAGATAGCTACTTTTCATCTGCAGTCCCTAATCTACAGGAATAAAAATACATAAATTAAACTCATCAATAAGAGCAGTATTTCATACATAACACACACAGACAGCATCTCATACATACCATAGAATTAAATTTACCTTTCAGACCTATTTAATACAACTGTAAAAGGTTAGCAAGCTTACGCATCTTAAACTGTACATTTTTACATCAACAAAAACAATAGTATTTACAAGAAATATAATAAGGGATCAGGAAGTTTTATGGTTCGTGCTCACATGCCTGATTGTTCCACAGCCACTTGTTCACATTAACAGTAAAAGTTGAATAATTTGTTAGATTTTTTTAAGTAGTTGGATGATTATTCCACTCTTTAATTGCATTATAAGAAAATGCTGATTGTGCGAATGAAGTTTTTTGTTTTGGTTTAAAGCTCTGACCCCTGCTGGAGGACTGCGTGGCTCTGGAAGTAACTGTGAATGCGAGTTGTACAAAGTGCTTAAGAGGTGCTTGTGCTGGCAGTACTTTAGCAGTTTATATTTGTGTAAGACGCGGCAGTGATGATATTGTCGTGGCTTCTTGTCCAGCGTTTTTATGGCTTGGTTGTAAAATGATTCTAGTGACCTCAGGACAGTTTTGCCAGCCTGAGACCAACATGTTATACAGTAATAAAAACGTGACATAAACATTGCATTAAAAAAAGTCTGAGCTGCCTCTGTTGTTAATGAGTTCCTGATAGTCTTGAAAGTATTAATATTGTACTTGAGACTGTGGCACATTTGGCTTTATGTCTTCTCATTTGGAGACTTGCTTAGCCAGGCTGTCCCTAATGGATTCCTGAGTGTTCCAGTGTCTTTTATGTAGCTTCTCCAACCCATTGTTTTGTAGTAGTGTCTTCAGCACAGTCAGGCATGGAATGATGCAGGATATTGATGAGTTTCTGTCACCTGAAATGTCACTACTTCCACTGGGAGCAAAGTTTCAATGATATTAGACCTTATATCCCACTGTTGGAGGATATGTGGAGCTTCTGAATCCTCCATATAAACCAGAGTAGAGTTTAAGTGCACGTATCTGTTCAAGCATTCTCTGCAGCATGTGGAGCACTGAGTTCCACCTCATTGGAACGGCCTGGATTAGGTTGTAACCTGGTAGGCCAAGTTCCTTCTAAAAGTTTGACAGATGCTGTTTGGCCAGAATGGAGTGTTGGAAATGTGTGGAACACGTCTTAAGCATTGGAATGACATCTGTGTCACCAACTTGCTGCAATCTCAGTTGAAACGGCTCCAGCTCTCTTTATTGATTTCTTTTCTCTTTGAGCTGCAGGTGGTTGGTCAACATTAGAGATGGGATTTCTGCAGAGTTCTCACAGAGTCTTAAAAAGTCTAAGAAGCATTGAATTCATGAAAGTGGAAATACTACCTTAAAAAACCTTGATTTGATATTTCTGAGTCTTAAAAATTGAGCTTCTAAAATTTTACTTTATCATGTTTCTAATAAAAAATTACATTTTTAGCTATGAATTGTTTGATGAAATGATGTAAATAAAGAGCATCAGAACCAATGGTTATGCAGCGATACACTGGATGTCCACTGCTGGCTGAAAGACAATAGAAAACTAAAAAGAAGCTCTACGCATCACGGTACAGAACACAAACCAAAATGAGAGAAGCTGCTGTTTGGATGATGGAGAAATGCACATTTAACGTGACATTGAAGAATAAAACATCTTTGAGGTTTATTACAGCGTCTGTAAAAAGAGACTTCAACTTGGATCAATGCTAAATCTACAAAGATGGAGCTGAAATTCTCCCATGATTCAGTGCTGTTTGGAGAAGAGCTGAGCAGAAAGAGGAAGTGGAATTTTTCTGCTGATTGTGCAGAAACATCAGTTGGTTTAGATGCAGCCACAGGCTGATGTTTGACTTTCACACATCTGGAATTCTTTACTGAAGCAGCTGCATGTTGTCCTGAATGTTCCTGAATGTTCTTCTTCTCTGCTTCTGTTGGACTCTTCTGATCTGCTGCGGTTGATTCACATCTTTGGACTTTTTCCAAACTTTCTGATCTTCTTCAGCTCTGAACTCTTAAGAAGAACTGAAGGATGAAAAACAGGAACTTTGTCTTTAAATAAACTCTTTCTTCTGGATTCAGGTTGATCAACTGCAGTTTGTCAAAGATCAGCTGTGCTGCTCTGGTCTCAACTCTGAAGCTCAACCCGTCCCACCTGACAGAACTGAACCTGAGGAACAACAGCCTTCAGTCTTCAGATGTTCAGCAGCTCCAGGATCTGGTCAAGAGTCCAAACTTCAAACTGCAGACTCTGAGGTCAGTAGAGGGTTGGAGTCAGTCCAGCTGCTTCCAGATGTTTGGTCCTAAAGTTAGTCTGAGAGCAAAGATGCAGAGTTTCCTGTGAAGCTGCAGCTTCTCAGTGAAGCTCTGAGGAGAATGATGACAGGCTTCAGGACAACAGTCAGCCAATCAGAGCAGCAGAAGCTCCAACAGGTGAAGATGACAGGAAGCTGCTGCTCTGAACGAACTGAAGCTCCTGCTGCTCTTTCTGCTGCTGTGCTGCATCACTGACTGACACACCAGGAAAAGGAGACAAAACTTCATCTCTGTGTTTCTGATTTCTCTTTGCAGCTGGGAGGGAAGAAGCTGGTGATTCTGATGTTCCTCCTTTTGGATCAGAGAAAATCATCATCATATGGTCTGCAGAGATGTTGTTCCTGGAGGTGGAGAGCAGAGTGATGGAGGAATCAGAGGAAGTGGAGACGAGTGTCAGAGCTGCAGCATGAACTGATCTGAGATCAGCTCCACTGTCTCTCTCAGCATCAAGTGGACAGTTATTGTGCTGCAGCTCCCCCGGTGGACTGATGGAGAACTGCACTTCATCTTCTCATTCTAACTTGGAGTGTTGGGAAGTCTTCTGCTTCTCTTCTCTCTCGTATTGGGAGTTTCTCTTAACTTTGTCCACACACTCTTGCTGTAGTTTTCTCCTCATGTGTCCTGAAACTGTTTCTCTGAATGATCTGTGTTGGTGATTCATCAGATTCAGACATGATGGTTTCCTGCAGAAGCTCAGAAGTCTTTTCTGGTGTTTCTTGGACTCCTGCACGTCTCTGTACCACAGAGTGGACCAGCATTCTCTGAACATCCTTCAGCTGGTCCAGAAAGCAGCAGCATGGCTGTTGACCAAAGAAAGAAAACCTTCCATCATTCTGGCCTCAGGATTCTCCATCTGTCTGCATTTTGGTTCTTCTTTTTCATCTTTCATCAGACCTTTCAGAACCACAAAGTGGACTGAGTTCCTCTGATTAAAGGCTGCTGGGTTTTGAATTTTCTTAATTATTTTACAGTATTTTGTTCTATTGTAACCATGGTAACAGTGGGAACTGCATTGTTTTCTGGGTAAAACTTTGTTCTTTTTCATGCTGACAGCATTTTAGCTGCAGTTTTTAAAGAAGTTTCATCTAAATCCAGTAGAATCTGATCATTTTCTAGAAAGTCTGAAACTAGTAGAAACTTTCTGAGCATAAATCCTGTTTTCTCCAGAGGACATGAATGAACAGAGTGGATGTTAGTGAGGAATGACAGAGAATGACTTTGATGCAGCTGCTGCAACAACACTAACTGCATTGAAGCAGGAGGGAGAAGGGAGACACCTGCTGGCTGTTGTCAGAACTGCATCTTAGTGTCTAAAGGTTCAAACTGAAAGCTTTCTGTCAAATTCTAATAAATGCTCTTTTGAATCAACACTGTGTTTGAGATTTATTTAGTCTTCATTCTATCTTTGACTCACAAACAGACTTTAATCTTTAGCCTTCCCCTCATCCTGTTAAAGCTGTTCTAATATTCATGTGTTTGCTTCATTCTCATTAGAAATGGTTGTAAAGAGCTTTGGAATGTTCAGTTAGTTGGGCTAAACGTGGGGGTAGGGAGAAGCTGGAGGCATAGGGGAGGGAAGAATTGGGATTTGTCCTAAAAAGAGGAACGTTTCAATACTGAAGAACTCAGCAAACAGAAGCTGAAGGAGGCCACCGTATTTCACATATCTGCTGTTTTCACATGAGATTTTCTTCAGAAGAGTATAAGGAGGAGTAGTCTTCCTCTTCTTTATCTTACTTCTTTATTTTTTTTATTCTAAGCAATAAATCAGATGTTCAAACTCTTCCTAAGTACTCGAGTACTTTTGTTCAGCAGGTACTTTTCTCCTCTAACTTGAAGCTTCATGTGGATGACTTCTTCTCTTCTCCTCTTTTCAGTCAGAAAAAGTCTTTCTTTGGCTCCATGCAGTCTGATCAGCTCTGATTTGGGCTTCAGTTGATGTTTGTGATCATGAACTCTGGATTCTTCTTAGAAGGAGACGTTCTTCCTCTTTAGCAGAGAGTAGAACGTTGATCTGATCTGTTGGAACTGACTCCATCCTGAAGCTTCACTGCTGAGTTGCTGTCAGAAAGCTGTCCAGCAGGGGGCAGCACTCCATCATTCCTGCATCTTCTGCAGAATCTGTAGCCGTTCAAACACAACCTGTTACTGAGGAACATTCTCACATCTGTAGACATTATTGTTGAACAAAGTTCTGATTCTGAGAGTAGATCAGAGTTCTTTCCTAGAAACCAGTTTTAAACTCAATTTGTGGTTTCAGAACACTTAAACTCACAATGTTTCCATGGTAACAAACTATTTGTTTTTTGTGTTTTTTTACCTGTTGATTCTTCCCAAGTTTTAAAGACTCACTGTTTCAATTCTCTGTTCCCATAAGTCATGTTGAAGCAGCTAAACAGAGGAAGTCTCTGAGGATGTGGTGGTGACGGTTGCTGCTATGTTGTGTTGTTGTTGGTTTTTAGCAGTCAGAGAAACACAGAACATTTTCAGACACATGAAAGGAGTTTTGATCAACCAGTGTGACATGGTGAGAGTTCAGCTGCAGTTTGTAGAGCTTGAGTGTTTAGTTTACCTGTGATTTTATTCATTCTTCTGTTATTTTTCCAACTTTCTTAATAAAGAAGAACACACAGTCATGACAGTTGCTGTATAGCAGAGAGACTCTTTCAGGGTCTGATTACAGGGAGGAGCTAACACAAACACATCTATTCATACAGGGGGGCGGAGCTCTGTTCAGGTGTCCTTGAATCAGGAAAAGAGGACATTTAGTGTTTTTCTCCATGTCAGAGCAGGAAGGTTCTTCAAGGAAGGTTCTTCAAAAAAGGCCAGAGAAAGAAGACCACAGATATATGGGCAAAAGATGGCGGGAGAGATGCCATTATTGGAAGTTTTATGTGGCATATTTTTGAGATAGATGTCCCCATAGATATTTGGACATTACTCACTACTAATCTTTTCAAAAGTACCAAAGCCCACTACACCCGTTGTCTGAAAATAATCTGGAGCAGGACAGACGAGGAGTCCGGACAGCTGTGCTCCGTGCAGGTGAGCTCATTTCCTGCATGGCTATGATCCTTGATTTAACAGCTCGGGAATAATTTTGATGCTTATATGACTTGCAGTCCAACATATTATGGGTGGAATGGAGGTTTTAGAAACAAACCAACAACTTTAGTGCTGCACTTCTCCGCTCTCGTCTGTGCACAACATAACACAAATGCGCTCTGTAATTTAGTTTGGTGTCGTTAGAAAGATTTTCACAGATTCACAGCATCTTTATCATGTTTTATATATCTATTAAAATTGATTGAAACAAAATAATAAAATAAATAAAGAATGACTTTTTCCTTAAATTTTTATTGCAACATGAATATGGCGATGAATCTCCATCAATAGTTCACATAAAAGCCGACATTTATTTGTTTGAGAGATGATTGATTTTTACAGAGTGGCTTTTTCTGGAAGCTTGCGATTTGTAGACGGTCCCTTATCAGCCGTCTCTCCATCTGCAGTTCGAAGAGAACACTTCTCAATAAACGGGGAAAAAAAACATCTTTTGAAATGCATTTGTAGGTGACCCTCTGAGATACTTGCTGTCATATTTGTCTGAAGAGCTATTGAGCCCGGAAGTCTGAATCTGTGAATATCTTTCTAAATTTACCAAACTCTGTGATCTCTGTAAAGTGTAAAGCGACGTAATGCTGGAACTAACATGCCTCTACATGAAATACGACTCTTGAATTTAAAATGTAAAACCTATTCACATTTTAAAGGAATTTTTATATATAAATATTAGTATTTTAGCTCAATATTTTCCAGGTCATGTGATCAATTGACTCAATATCAGTATTGGATCATTGTACTCTCCTCTCTACATGAGATACGCCTCTTAATTTAAAATGTAAAAACTATTCAAAATTTAAATTAATAATTATATCAAATGATTAGCATTTTAGCTCAATAGCTTCCAGGTCGCATAATCAATTGACTCAAAATCAATGCTGGATCATAGTACTACACTAGCTACATGAGATACACCTCTTGATTATAATCTAATCTCTGTTCAATATTTTTAGGAATTTGAATATTTAAGTATTAGCTCATTAACAGCTTTAAACATGGGCTTGGATATCTGGAAATCGTGCACAAACACCCGCCCTCGAGGCCTGGAGTTTCCCATCCCTGTGTATCAATAGGGACGTCCCCATTTGGTTTTATGGGCCTCATACGATTCAGAGTCATTTGATTTGGAGTATTTGCCAATACCAAATCCCAATTTGATCCTTTTGTAAAACATTTAAAAAATAAACACATTTTTCTATCTTTCTTTTATTAACATTCTTTTATACCTAAGCAGATAAACAGAGAATGTCTGTGAAGTAGCTTGAACAATCAAGTCAAAACAGTTTTAAACATAGATCATAATTAGTCCTGTGGAGAAAGCTTGGAGACTGTAATCTTTGTATGTTTAGAACTATGGATTATTTTTTGGATCAGATGTAATTAATATCTCTATTAAATTTCTTTTAAAATGTATGATGGTCATCGATTATTTAAAATATTCAAAATATAAAGTTATGAGTTTCTGACTTATAGTGCTTAAAAACCAGGGGTTCTTCAAAAGTCTAAAGGGCTTCTTCTTCTGTATGTGGCCCTACAGTCCTCCCCCAGGATTGGGCGACTGAGGAGGAGGATTCATCAACCAGCCGACCAACATTAGTGTGGAGCAGGAGGATCCAGAACTTTCACAGACTACAGAGGAACTGACAGAACCAGAACTTCTGCCAGATGAAGAAGGAGCAGGAGGAGGAAGAACCTCCACAGATCAAAGAGGAGCAGGAGGAACATGAACCTCTACAGATTAAAGAGGAGCAAGAGGGACTTTGTCTCAATCAGGATGAAGAGCAGTTTGATCTGAAGCAGGAGACTGTAAGTAAGTAAGTAAGTAAGTAAGTCTTTATTTATATAGCACTTTTCACAGAGGGCCACTCACAAAGTGCTTCACACAAGATAAAATACAGGACGAATCAATAAAACAGTAAAAATAAGAGATAAAATACTAATAACAAACAAAACTTCAGGTAGGGGGAAGATAAAATAAACTTAAAAGACTGAGACATTGATGGAGATTCCTACTTATCAGGAAAATGAGTCCCGTATTTTCCGGAGCATAGGGCGCACCGTATTAAAAGGCGCAGTCTTAATTAGGGTCTATTTCTGTACTTAATCCATACATAAGGTGCACCGTATTATAAGGAGCACAAAAAAGTGAAAGAAACCAAACTGTGAGTTTAGTTAAATTTCATTCCACTATTTAACAAACCACTCTCATTATTTTTGAATCGGTCTCCTCCCACTAAACATCTTCAGTGTTTGAATTAAACAGCTGTTTATCAAACATGCCGGTTCCCTCGAGTCAGTCTCAGTTTGATGTCGGCGGTTTTAGCTTTCAGCGTTCACTGATTCACACAGGTGGTTATACAGAGAGTTTTATGCTGGATTCTCTTCCTGACACAATTCTGTATTTTAAGGTACAGAGATCAAGTTATGCAGCAGCATGAAGGGTGAGGATCCTCACTGAATTTTAACTCATTGTCCTGGGAACTGAACCCAGGTTCTACACCAGCCAACTGAGCTATCCAGCCACTTCTAACTATAATTAGAACTTTAATGCAAAAAAAATAAAAAAAATCAATATATCTGAAAAAAAAATGCAATTTACAAACAGCAGGTCAGATACTTGTATTGAACATATAAGCTCAAAATTGTGGTTTCATCATAAAATTGAAAAAGAAAAAAAATAGTTGAAATAGTATTGCAAATATGTTTGTTTGAAAACCAAAAGTACTGCATTAGCAATGGGATTGATACATCAGAACAAAATATCCAGATTATTTCTGAGAACTTCACAATTATTCATAAAAAAATAAAAACAGGAACAAGTGTTTGCTTTTGGCTTTTTACATTTTTGTTACATGATGAGACAGAACCTGAGTAACTTGTTAGTTAATTCTGTGATGATGATTTTATTGCATATAAAACTAAATGTTTTAACCTTTTTGTTAGTTTGATATTTATAGTGATTTCCTTTTCCTGCATCTGCAGCATCATTCTTCATTTTCACCCTCAGTAAATGCAGCGATGATCAACTGTAATATTAATTTAAACACTTGATCATATTGACAGGTAGCAAAAGAGAGAGTAAGTCTGTGTATAATCTGACTTTTTTGGTTATTATTCAACAAACTGAACTTATAAATTTTTATTTATTATGAAATGACTTTTCATGTGTTGCAGCTCAGAGAGATTCACAATGACAAAAATTAAATACAAAAAGGAGAAAAATTCAGACCAACATCCATTTGCTTCTGGAATCTTAAACCAGCAGTAGATCAACCACAGATCATCACCACAGAACCCACCAGAACCAGACAGTAACAGGTCCACTACAGCCGCGAGGCTGCATGCTGGACCGGAACCGCTTCAACAAGAGGAGAACCGCGAATACGACTAAACCACGCAAATACCGATGCAAAAGATCTCATGTGGAAACCAAAAACACGATCATATAAAAGCTGTACGTCATAAACTTTAGCTTCACGCTCTTCCCAGTCACGCACGCGCTCATATTCCATCCACAGCCACGCGCTCAAATCTCCACACGTCCGCTCAACAGTTACAAACACAGGAATTATTACAGCTTCTTTATTTCACCCGCGGGAACCTTTTATTTTATTGTATTTTACCAACGGTGCGCATTAATTAAAACCGCCCGGTAATGAAGGCTGACAGGGAGGGTAATGTTCCTTTTGTGAAACTATAGTCAAACGAAAAAAGCCGCAGTATTTATATGAGTAGGCGGGGTCACAGCGCTGCGTGAATGGATCCTTTCCTTGTGACGCCATGGAGAATCAAAGATCCTTGTGGGAAAAGATGGTCACTCTTTACAAATTCAAAAAAATAACGACAAAAGTGCTAATTGTTGTCACACCCCGGCGTGCCACTGTCTTTCCCTCCGCGTGCCAGCTTTGGCACGCGTGCCCTAGGTTGCCGAACCCTGATCTAGATTTTTTTAAATCAAGAAAAAAAGGAAGCGAACCGTCACAGAGCCAAACTGTTCAAACAAGCCCCGCCCACCAAGCTGCGTTTGATTAAAACCCTTCCGCTCTCCTTGGAGTCCAGATGGCTCCAACCACATATTGTTATGCGATTCTTTCCATGACAAATGTGGACGAAGGTGGACAGGATTTTATGTCTGCCATGGACATTAGTGAAACTCAAAAATTAGTGAAAAAAAAAAGTTCAGCGCACTGACTTGTGGGGTCTGGATGACCACACTTTTAATATAAACAAGCAAAGGAGAGCTGAAGGGTTACACGAAGGAGCTTCAACCCGGAAATGGACCAAAGTTCGCGAGGACCCGGGTGTTGTGCAAAAAAAAGACGCTTTTCTATTTCTGTAGGTTTAATTCCCATGTCACATCGTGTCCTTGTTGATAAAAACAATCCGTTTACTTATTGGAAAAAGAAACGGCGCATTTTCGCGCCACTATCTGACCTGCAAGGAGATTGGCTGTTATTCCAGAAGAGCAGCTGGTCACGTGTGCACCCCTCCGAGCGGCGGCAGACAGCTCGTTAAGCTAACTGGGTCCCAGCGAGTTTGAGCGGTTCGTTTCTGCCGGATGAGTTCAGGTCAGTTATTCTTCATTTTTGCTCATTTAGTTTAACCATTTCTATATTTCAACCTTAACTTTAGTTTTTCATACTTTTATTCTGAGTTTTCATTAAAAACAGTTTTTATTTTTCTTTATTAGAGAGGAGGCGTGGTTTTATGATTGATAGATGTTGCGGTGGACTCTGGGAACAGAGCTCAAATATTTAATTCCCGTTTTAGCGCTAGCATAAACTCTATTCTGGTTTGTGCTGTAACCTGTTCTAACACTCTATGGGAGTCCTCTTGTTGGGGCCACAAGCCACAATTTTCAAAACCCCATAAACAAAATTTTGATCATAGAATGATAGAGCTCCCCATTCTTTACATAAAAATAATTAAAATTGGCTAATAGACTTAAAATTAAGCAAGTTATTATAATTTTACGTAAATCAAATGCATCAGTTTTTTAATTAACACACAAATATCCTAATATAATAAATATTAGCACACTTAATTTATTAGCAAACAAATATATTAATATACAAATATAAAGTTTGTGTCTTTTCAAGTGCTACATCTTATCTGTTTTTGCTCTTAACACTATCAATTTGTCACAGGACATTATTCAAGTGTTTTGGCAATCTTTTAAAATATTTTTTTAGATGATTTTTCAATTTATGTTATTATATGCTTTCTGTCTGCTGAGTGCAGTGTATTACTCTATATCAAGGGCTTAAGCCTGTGTGCGCTCCTCACCGAGGTCTTTAATGAAATTTGTCACAATGTGACTTGAGGAACTCGGGTCTGAAACGACAAATGTCGTGAATTTCATCAAGTTTCCACAATGTTTAGGAGGACAATCAAACTAAAAGTACAAGCTATCCCAGCATGCACTGCGTACATTTTGCAATGTGGAAACAAAGTTCTTTAATGTCAAAGTGAACAAGCGTGAACAGTTTGTGCAGTGACACCCTTGGCAGTACCTACGGCTCTCATCTTTTTTCTCTAAGTATTATACATTTTCTTTTAAATTTTACTTTAGAAATTTCCTTTGGTGAAAATATATTACTAAAATATATATTTAATCTTTTCTGTCAATTCCAGTAATTCAATTAAAATATTAAAAAAAAATATCTTCACATTTATATCTTTAATTATTGTGATTTTTTATGTAAAAAACAATGGAAATTTCTCATTTAAGTAATTTTGTCTTATCAAGTTCACGGGTCTGATTAGCTTGTCGTTGACTTGTACACATTGACTCTTATCAATTTTATTTTTTAGAACAAATACTACTTTAAGTGTTTGTTGGAAATTGCTGTTGTTTAAAAACTTGACATATTATTAAGGTTGATAATGCAAATATTAGTTCTCCTCTGTGTGGATAAATGGTAAGACATTCATAAAAGAGCAAAAGCAGATGGTCAATTTCTCGCACGGCAGGCGGTTAGCGTTGGAGGATCTTCAGAGATTATAAAATATTGGTGCGCTCAAAAACAAAATGAGAAAAATTAGTCACGCCCCTTTTCACCATTTATGGAACATCTGAGTTGAGCAGAGTTAACACATGCCAATATAGTGGCTACTATTATCTGACAATCTAGGCTTCAAGAGTAGACGTCTATGGGTGACATCAGATGATCCGTCTAGTTATATATTTCTATGGTTTTTATATTCACATGTTTAACATTTACAGCAACAATGAAAGTCAGACTTGGTGATGTTTTCAGGCAGTTCATTGAGTTGTTTTGGGACATTTAGGTTGAACAAAGATCTGATTCTGATCCAGATTTAAACTCAGTTTGTGGTTTCAGAACATTTAAACTCACTCTTTCTATGCCAACAAACTCCTTGTTTTTGTGTCTTTTATCTGCTGATTCTTCACACATTTTCAAATTCACTGTTTCATTTCTCTGTTCATTTAATTCACATTGAAGCAGAAAAACAGAAGTGTCTGGTTCCTGAGGTTCTGGGGTTCTGGTGGTGACAGTTGCTGCCATGTTGTGTTTTTGTGGGTCTTTAACAGTCAGACAGAACATTTTCAAACACACACTCATTTCTACACACAACATTAAAGGAGATTTGAACAACCAGACAGCAGATGTATGAGAGTTCAGCTGCAGTCTTTGTTGTTTACTTTACCTGTGATTTTACTCACATTCTTCTGTTATTTTACTCTCTTCTGTTTTTCACCTACAAAGTCCTGACATGTCCCAAGTTAATTAATAACACGCTGATGCCATTTCCTGTAAAGAATAGAGGCTCTTTATGGTGTTTTATCACAGGAGGAGGCTAAGACACATAGAGGGGGCAGAGTTCCTTTCAGGTGTTCCTGAATCAGGAAATGAGGAAGCAGATCTAGAGTGTAGCAGTCTGGACTTTCACTCCTTAATAATAAGTAAAACCAAGTATTTTTCCTAAAATCGTCCTGAAACAAGAAAGAGACGGTGCTTGAAGCACCGTCTCTGCTGGTCTTCCAGGATTGAGAAAACTGTAGTTACATGAGTAACTTTCGTTTTTCCTCCATGACGAAGCAGGAGGAAACCTCGTCTCCAACTTTCTTCTTCTTCATGGTGAGTCTTTGTGTTTTCTGTCGTCTTCTCCTTCATGATGAAGGAAGTGATGTTTCTATGTGATCTCATCTGTGAGGAAGAAGAGCAGCAGAGGACGAGCCTGAACTTGTTCTACTGTTCAAATAGAAAAGTTCTTCCAAAAACCAGCGGCTAAAGGTCGTTGGAGGTCACCTGAGAGGAAAATGAGGAGATGAATAAGTGTGTGTTGGTATAGAGGAAGTGTAGCGCTGATCAGAAGTGTGAATAAAGGTCCTATTATTCGAGCGTACAGGTCAGATACAGAGCTACGTTGAAGGACAGACTTTGAGGCCTGCTAGATCTTTACTCTTGATAGAGGGTCGGTGTCTCTCAGACAGAAGCTCATTGGCTGATTCTCTGTGACATCACATCAATCAAAAAACTCTGCTCCTGCTTTCGTCTTCAGCTCTAAAATGAAATTCAAATGTTGGAAAACATCAGTGGCAGTAAATTAAGTCTTGGAGGCTGTAGAAGTTCTTCTTCTGTGGTTCTATTTCTGCTGATGAAGGTTTTGACACGCAGGTCATCAGTGCTAAACTTCTGCATGCTTCCAGTCATCTCAGTGCTGAGATCTCCTTCATTTCTAAACATCTGATTCATGATGGAACAAAGCTGTGATCTAATCTTCAGGCATGTGCACACATAGGGCCTTAAAGGGTCCTCGAGCACCTGCCCTTTTTGTCTTGTATTAAAAAGTGCAGGTTTTTTAAAAATATATTTTAATATTTTCTTTTTAAGTTTTTATTTGTATTCATATTAATTAACTTATGTTAGCGATACAAGAAAGAAAAATGTCACTACAAAATCTCCCCGGTGTTCTACCGTACTTCGACTCTACTGGGCTCAGAGAAAGAGAGAGAGAGAGCGCTCCCCTGTCTGCTCCTCAGAGAACTGAAAACAGGCAACAATGAAGCAGCTTAAATCTGTGAGTTCTGGTCTAACTAGTCACCGTCTGCTGATTCAACAAGCTTTAAATGAGGTTACATTTCAGAAAAACACTCTATATTAGTCCAGGAGTCCGTTTCTACTTTAGCCAGACGACTGAGCGCGGAGCATCAAGAAAGTTGGCACCACACATATCGTCCAGGGACAGGAAGTTGGGAAGTACAAAATAAAACACAGGAGGGATTTTCAAAATAAAAGAACCACATTTATGGCGAGTTCACAGCTTCCTCACTAAAGGTCTGAAACTAAATTAATCTGTTTAATAAAATATTTTAGGATTAAAATTTTCCTCTTTAAATTCAGTTTCATTCAGTTTCTCATTTTTTGGATTCCAAACATAAAATCATGTGTTGAGGACAATATGCAAAAGAGAATTTAGCTGGCTGTGAATATAGAATAAGATGGTAAAATGGTAAATGGCGTATACTTGAATAACGCTTTCTACCCTCCTTCAAGCGCCCAAAGTGCTTCACAGTCACAGTCCCATTCACACACACATTCATGGCAGCTCTGGCGCCAACCTTCCACCAGAGGCAATTTGGAGTTCAGTGTCTTGTCCAAGGACACTTTGGCACGATCCCTATACTCCCCTTCTCCCTTCCCCTTGATTTGAAGTGGCCGTTGATGTCCTGTCCGGTATCATTTTTTAAGTTTCACCCTCCAAACAGAGGAGTCCAAAGTCCGCTATCGTGAGCGTAAACCGCGTCACGCTAATAAGCGCTTTTCTTCTCGTGGATGCACTCTGAACTACAGAAGTTTACTTTTAAATATAAGTAATGTTGTAGCGTGACCTTTTTAAAGTTATAAAATCGCTGTTGTGTATATTCAAGCGCTGGAAGCTCCGAGCTAATGCTAGTGGACTAGTGATATTAATGGCATCATCGAACGACAGTCATGTCCCAAATATTAGACACTTTTTTTTTCATCACCCTCCATTGGGAGCAAGCATGGAGAGATGAACGAAAAGGGAGGGAGAAGGGGAGAATTTGGATCGGGCCTTTGACACATGGGCGGGCAAGGCGGGAATCGAATCTGTAATCTTCCAATCAGAAACTAACTTTCTGAGGATGAAAGTTATTAAGCATCTATGTTTAAAATATTACAATTTGTATTAAACTTGATTCATGTTGATTCAGCTGCTTCCCAATGCCAAAATAAAGAGCCTCCAGTTTATTAATGCTGTGGATGTTTTCTAAGTCTATAAAAATTTTTTTAAATAAAAAACACACTTGTATCACCTTCACCAACATGCGTCATATGGCTGAGTAGCTATTTCCTAATGTCTATGTATTTAAAAAAAATCATTAATTTCTATACTATTTAAAGCATAAAAAACAAACACAAAAAACAAGTTTATGTTGCTCTTCTCCAACTTTGAGCCCCTGCCCCTCAAAAATCCTGTGCACATCACTGCTTATTTCTGATATATTTTAACAAACATCATTTATTCATGGTCTCTTCTCTGTCTTTAGTTCAGGAAATCTCCCATTTCCGATACTAAACTCCTTTCTGTTTTGAAGTTCTTCTCCGTGCTGCTCTGTGATTCAGATCTTTCTTCAACAAATCACTGAGTTCAGAGCTGCTCAGCCTGCAGCCCTCTGCTGGTTTTAGCATCTCAGAGGAGAAAAATCATCTAATTCTTTCTTTCTTTTCACCTCATTACTTGATTTCTGTTTTTCTTCATGTTTCCTGAATTATAGAGAATAGGGATGCAATAATACTCAATATAAAACTGAACCATTCGATACGCGTTCCACAGTTCAGTACGATACTTTTCATTTTTATTTATCCAGTACCACTGTGAGCTGCCTTTCGCGTGTCTCTGTGTATTCATGTTTTTGGGTCTGAGCCGGTCTGCTCCAGGTCTGCTTAACTAAACTATTCTGCCTCTCCCCTGGAGGCGGAGCCCAAATGCTGAAACAATGGCAACAGTTATAGCTAGAGGGGGCGAATGCAGTAGTTCTGTGCCGGCAACGTGCTCGCCCACTGTGCTGGCTGCTTTCAGTGGGGAGTCTATGCAAACACACGTAGAGCAGTTTTTGTGGACTTTTCATTGGGAGTGCGCGCCGACGCAGATGGTATGAGAGCAGCTTCTGGCTTGTGTTTGAAGACCACCAACACTAAAACCTGCAGTGTGCAGAGATCTGCGGTTCACCGTCGAATATGAGGATCAGGGAGCAAAATGTGTTAACAAGAAGTATTTTATCTGCAAGACTTGTCTCATCTCTATATCATGAGATGAGGAAACAGTAGCGGTTTTAGGCACGGGCAGTGCGGGCAGCAGCCCGGGGCGGCAGTTCATAGGGGGCGGACCTCTATGGTGTTTATTGTCTGTGTGGTGTTTGGAATGGCCTGAAATAAGCGAGTTAGCGCCCGAAGGTGGAGCAAGCGCCCCTGTTAACATGATATGTGATGAAGATCGGGAGGGGTGAGGAAATTCACAATAAGCGTACCTTTGACACTGTCACACTATGCACTTGTCGCGAGTCTGGGGAGGCTCTCGCCGGGGAGTCATTCAGTGTAGAACCGCCCCTGTGAGGAAAACACGTCCAATATGGCCACCCATCTCTGACGTCATCATCTAGCTCAGATAAACACCTGAAAATATCTGACTCCATCTGAGTGTTTATTTCTAAATCTCTCTCTAATGAGGGCTTTTGTCATTTAATGAAAACAGTTGATCCACAATATAGTGTACCAGCACGTCCATATTTACAGAAAAATCTATAAATACCTGAACTTTATGAATAAGTGCGCAAATTGAAAATGACTTGGTAAAAACGCACAACTTTCCTAGTACAGCTGGACCTGGGCAACAGAGAACTTATCTCTCTGTAAATGTGCATTTTATGACGGCCCTTACACTAACACCAAGAGTGCAGTACTGCAGGCTGTCAAGACTTAAAAAAAGATTTGTGAGAACATCATAGATTGTTGAATATTATATTCATGTTTACAAGTATTGAGGACTGAGGCACTTTTACATTTGATTAAATTGTAAACAAGTTGAAATGTTTACAAGTTTACAAGAGTTCTATTTAAGTGTGATTCTGCAATAAGTGCCTAGAGCTGTGCACTTGAAAAAAAAATCTGATTTCTGTGTTATGTTGTTTCATAACAAAATAATCTGTGGAATAATAAGATTTCAGTTTTTTTTTTGTTCAATACGAATGAACCGTGAGCAAACTGTATCATTGCATTCCTAGTAGAAACAGGAAGTTTGTTGTTTGTTTGTCAAAGTGAGTGAATGAGTGAAATGTTGCTCCATCATGGAGTGTTTGCTGCTGCAGCTCCATGTCTCCATCTGGTGGAGGGAGAGCAGAAGTGCAGCAGCTGATGTTCAGCAGCTTCCTCTGTCCCACACTGCTGTCTGACTGCATTCACCTGAACCTGAGAGGAAACACAAGAGAAGAGCCCATCAGTGGAGGAGGATCAGAGCTGATGATGATGGGATTTCTCTGCAGATGAAGGTGCTGGATGAAGGTGTGTGGGAGCTGATCCAGTGAATCCAGCAGCATGGATCAGTGTGAGGACACACAGGAGGGACCCTCCCTCTAAAAGCACTCTGTGTGGGGAAGATGAGAGCCAGAGCAAAGCTCAGAGGTGAGATGAACATCTCTAACTGTCCAGGACTCTTTTCCATGTCAGAGCTCAGCACTCACACCAGCAACCACCATTCTTTACAGGAACCAACCTGGATCTGGACCTGGATCCAGCTGTGTGTCAAACAGGAGTGACTGGTCTAAGGGTAAAAATCCTAACTTCAAGTCCATCAGTTCACAAGTGAAAATGTAAGTGTTGTCAAAGCAACCCGGTCTCAGTGAAATGCGTCCCTATTCCACGGCTTTGCACCCTCGGAATACCGTGCATAGTATACGCCAAACACGGTTTTTGCGTGCATATGATACGCAGTTGCAGCCCATTCAAAACAACAGGAACGGCTTTTAGGTTTCGTTTTGATCACGTGGTCGGATGTTTAGGTTTTACGTGACTTTTGAGTTTTGTCCGGCACCGTAGATCCACTCTTTTTCTGGTGAAAATCCCTCAGAATAAAATATTTTGTGGACTAATCTTTATTTTAGTAATATTTCTAGCGAGAAATGTACCCGTTACTATCACGACATGCATTTATTTCGGACATACAGTTCGTAGTTTGTCTGTTTTGCTGGACTTTTCGGGCTCAAAAATCGTAAAGAAGCAACGTCTGGGGTGCACGGAACAATCACGGAACCGGGCGATCAGCAGGATTTGGGACCCGACCCGCATCGGTGCCGGGTCAAGGTTAGGGTTAGGGTAGGTTCGGAGAACCCGCCCGGAACCCTTTTAATCGGGCCCCGAATGACTTCTGTAAAGCTAGAACGTGATCACTGCCTGACTACTTCCGGTCCAGAAGACGGTCAAACGTGATCCCGAAACGAGGATTATCAAACATAAAATAATGTTTCTTTAATTTCTGCCTCATAAACAAACACAAATGTCGGTTATTTTAAGTGACAATAACGAGGGAGGCTTTCAGACAAAATAAAGAAAGAAAAACACAATTGGGTTATTTTTTACTGTTCATTTTTATCATTATTGTTAATATATTAATATTTTTAATATAATAATAATAATAATTATTATTATTATTATTAGTGGTAGTAGAAGTAGCAGTATTAATTTATTATTTATTGTTGTTATTATTATTATTATCATCATTATTGTTATTATGTAAAAAAATATATAAAAGGAATGACATAAACAAAATCCAATTGATTCATAAATTCATTAATACATTCAAAAATGTATTAATAATAAATAATATCATTGTTATTATTCTTTTTTAATAATAATTATAATGTTGTTGTTGTTATTATATCAATAATAAATAAATAATTATTATTATTGATCCATAAGATCAACAGACTCCAAGTTTTTATGATTCTTGAAAGCTGAAGGGGTCAAGAGAGAATCTCACTATTCAGGGAACATTTTTTATTGTTATTATTTCTTAAAATTTTATTGATACAGGTTTGTGTCTGTTGTATACTTGGTTTAATAAAATATCAGAGGGTGGTGCTGTATCATCCATAGGATGAAACATAAATGTAATGTAGCGCTGTCTGATTTCTTCCGGTCTAGCAGATGAAAATAAGTGATCTCAAAACACAGATTCTAAACCATCAGAATAATGTTCCTGTGATTTCTGCCTCATAAACTAGTAACGTTTATTCACAGGGCAAGCTTCTCAGTGGCAAGAACAAAATATGGAGGACATCATCTGGGTTTTGGGAGGGAATTGAACATATTTTAGGGTGTATAAACACTTTGGCTGTGTTTTGATCACTGTTCAAGTGACAATTAGACAGTTGTTTTCAACATTATTTACTTCTTTGTGTTCAAGACGTACTCTTTTTAATGTACATTCTTTAATGTGTCTCAACTACATAGTGGTAATGGAACGCTTTTATGTTGCTATGGCGGTAACAAAGGACGCTAAACAAAACTGGAAAGAAGAACGCAAGATCTCAAATCAGAATAAGAGGGAGAAAGAAAGGAAAAAATAACAGTAGACAACATCTAAACAATGTTGCACAAGAGTAAATATATAAATATATTATTCTTAAAAGAAAGGCACAGGATATGTTTCATAGCTTGAAGTTTCTCATAAAAATACATGTACAAATTAAAGTCTATTAACTATTTTAAGAATGTGTTCTAAAAATTCAAATAAGACAGGCCTTGTTACATAAGTAAATCATGTTTGAAACCAACAAGAACAAATGGCACTGTCAAAAAACAACATTTATTTATCAAATTTTTCAAATATTATGAAAGTGTTAATACCACATCTTTCTTTTTGGTTTTCTGTTTTTAGACCAAATCTAATCGTTTTGAAATTTAAAAGGAACACTATTGAAAGTTAACCAGCACTGAAAATCATAACAGAAAAATTTAGATTTCTTCCATTTTTAAAAACAACGAATAAAACAGTTGCCAAACTATTTATTTTTCATTGCTGCAAGAAGTGTCAGTATTTTTGTCAATTTTTAAAATATTATGAAGTTTATAGATGGATAAATAACATTTAAGATTTTGAAGTGATTTTCTTTTGCTTTTGGTTCAATTAAATAAACCAAAAATAACCAACACAGGTCTCAGTAGATCTTATGATTCTCTTCAGTCAGTCCCTGTCTGCTTGCAGGTTCAAAATGAATGTGGTCAGAACAGAATGGATTATGGCATTGTAGAAGATGGTCAGCAGCTCCTGACACAAGCTTTTTCAGTCACTTCTTAAGCTATCACAGGAAGTCCAACCTCTGCTTGGCCTTTCTCCAGAGTGAGTCAACCTGGGAGGTTCACTTAAGGTCTCTCGAAAAAGTGGACCCTAAGAACGCGTATGGGTCTATAGAGGGGACTGTTCTGTTCAGAATTGTGTGAAGAGGATGGGGGGTTGTGTTCCTTCTCCCTGAGGTCCACTGTCATCTCTACAGTTTTAAGTATGTTCAGCTCCGGGTGGCTTTGGCTGCACCAAAGGACAAGACGCTTCATTTCCCGTTCTAACAAGTGGAGGAAAGCACAGTGACGTTTTGATAGAGGAGCTCTGGGATGATGTATTAAATGCAGAGCTGAAGGCCACAAACAGGATCATGCATAGTTCTCTGCAGAGTCAAGGTGGTGTCAGATGTAGTGGAGAGCTGTGTTGACTGCATCGTCTGCGTCATTTAATCATGTGAGAGAGGACTTCTTAGGAACTGGATGATGGTGGATCTGTTGAAGAGACGGGTGAAACTTTGAGGCAGCTGGTCAGAGCAAACCTTCAGACAGGATGGAGACACTCCATCAGGTCCTGGAACCTCCTGATCTTCTGCTTCTGAAACTGTTGATGCACATCAGATCCTCAGTCCAGGTTAGATGTCCAGTCTGAAGGAAGTTGAGACAAGTCAATGATTAAGATTGATGGGGGAGGGAATGCTATGTTCCTTTAGAACCTGAATAGAAGTCGTTATGGTGGTAGATCTCTGCAGGTGGGGGGTGGGGAATCTCTTTTCATGAGGGTCTGCAGAACTTAACAAACTGCAGTTGTTGGCAGAAAACTGCTCTGTTATCTTTGCAGTGTTGGTCATATTAGCTCCCTTGATCTTCTTTTTCATCTTGTTCCTGACCTATTTCTAAAGGTCACGACCCCCACTCCTGTAGGCCTCTTCCTTGTCCTTGCATTGCCTCAGCTGTAAACCATTGTTTGATGTTGTTGAATTTGCAGAAGGTTTTGTCTGCAGGCATGTCCTCACAAAAACTGATCTAGGTGTTCCAATCTTTGCATTTTGCATCTTGGACTCATCCGTCCATCTCTTAACAGTCTTCACTTTGGGTTTAGCTGATTTCAGCTTTCTTCTGTCGGTTGGGATGACATGAGGCAGTGATTTGAAAGTCTCAAAGCAGCGCAGGGAACTGAGTGATGCATCGTGTAGTGGAGTGTTCGTGGGTCACCTGCTGTTTGTAATAAACTTAATTACATTTGAAAAATATATGAAAAAATAAAACAGCACTGACCCTAAAGAGCATGGATAACCCTTGATGGGGTTTTAAGCTCGTGGATCCTGTAAAACCTGGTGATGGGTCGCTCTCATTAGAATTGATACATACATCACAGTTGAAGTGCGGGACCTCTGTAAAATTCAAAATTTATCTATACATTTAAAAAATGTGAAATAGCTTTAGTATGTACTCAAAATCTGGAAAGTTAGACTGTATTTCTTCGCAGAAGTGATACATCCCAGAATGTACTGCACATTTTAGGAGGAGACTGGGTTGAAATTTTACTCTGTTAGCAGCAAAGTCGACAAAGTTATGAAGCTCCAATTAATGTCTATTCATGTAAATTGCATAAAACTTGTCTAAGTTTCAGGGAGGACTGATCAAACGTCCCTTGTGTGATCATTGTTGTTTAGGAACAATCCTCTGAACTTCTTAAAATGTACAAACTAGGACTTGTTACTATGCAGAGTCTAAAGTCCTTGTCACCAACAGATTACATTAAACACAAGCATACAAGAATCCTGAAGTTCTAAATAATTAAGTTTCAGAAAAAGAGTTTGTAAATTTTTACAGCACTGTCAACTTTACCAATTTAAAATCTAAAAAACATCTGTTCATTTATCAATTTATTAGCAATACCAGAGCTCATATTCATTTATATCATTATTTTTATTAATACATAATTTGTTTAAGCCTCCCATCTCTTTGACCTGTGGTCTGATAAGAAGTTAAAAGTAACTATTCACAATAAATTAGGGATATTATTTAAATACATTAGGTACAATGTACAAATCAAAACAAATTACATAGTCAGCCCCAAACGACCTGTTTATCTCACACTAAATCGCTTCCCAACCAATCTCTAGTGAAACTTGACAGTAATTCTCCAAATATTCTAAAGCTTTTTTGAATGGCGTAGACCAGGGGTGTCAAACTCAGTCGCACAGGGGGCCAAAATCCAAAACACGTCTTAGTTTTTGGGCCAAACGGGATAAACATTTATTGAACACACTAGAACTACATTATTAAAACTTTAAAACTGTAACGTTTTAATAGAATTATGAATTAAATATTAATGGCATCACCAGCGAAATGTTGGTGTGAATCCTGTAAGCTGAATTTGATTGCTGAAGATGAGTGCTGATTGATGAATTTTAATAAAGAATAAAAAATTGTCTGAATAGTGAGATTCTCTCGACCCCTTCAACTTTCAAGAATCATTAAAACTTGGAGTCTGTTGATCTTGTGGATCAACAATGTATTAATGAATCAATTGGATTTTGTTTATGTCATCTCCTTTTATTTATATTTTTTTTACCATAATAACAATATGATCATATATTAATAATAAATAAATACAACAATAATACAATATTAA